>CM064551.1:7688306-7805806 GCA_032716605.1 Paralithodes platypus
CACAGTTTACCGTTTTTGTGAGCATTGTGAGTCAGGGTGTGGCTTAGAGACTCTGTCCGAGCAGGCTTGCCTGACTAAGAGTGAGAAGCACACCTGTATGTGGTTTATGTTGCGAGTTGCTGCCTTTATTTAATTATACCTATGCCATTATACACTGTAGGTCCTATCACTAGTATTTATTCCTGCTTATGAGTTAAGAGTTCTCTAAATCCGTAACGTACTTTCTTTGCTAAGCATCAGATCCTACAGTAGCCGCATGCAGTTTAGAAACCCGCACTCTTGTCTACCTGTACGATGTTTTGAGGACTGTTTGCTTTCACCTTCTTTCACGCAGTGGTGATTCGTTGTATTAATTAACGTAAACGTTAAATGTACTTTCTTCTAGTTTGTTATTAAATTGTGTCTGCAATTTAATTCCGTTATCTATCTTTTCCTTGAAGCTTTAAGTCAACTTAAGTGTGTGATCTTTTATATAGCCTGCTTGACTATCAGCAGTCTATAGTGCGTGCACCCGGTAACCGAGTCATAGGATACCTCGTTGTCCAGGCAGGACTCTTGACGGTTTAGGGTGGTTTGTTGCCTGGGTTTATAGATAAGGGTTGGATCTAGCGTTTTCCGTTGTTGCTTGTTGCCGCATACCTAGTCCAATAGAAAGAGCCCAGTGTTTATATATCCCAGGATGTAACAGTTGATACTGATGTCCAAATTTGTAGATTTTGCCAGCTCCGAGAGAAGATTGCGGATGAATTGAATGCAGCTCACCGCAAGATCGATGCCCTGACGACGAAGCTTGAATCCCTTCAAGAATTTGCCACACTCAACGTAGGAGTGCCCTCGGCCCAAGAAACCACTACGATGTCAACCGCCATTCCAGTGCATACAGTACCAGTACCGGTACACACACCAGCAGCTACCTTAGATGTTGCAGAAAAAAATAATGACTCTACTCTCACTCCCCCCCAGGACAACTTTCAGTTAGTGAGAAACAATGTCCATCCCAGTACCAGTACCAGGAAGGTCATCCCGACAACATGCCAAAACCGCTTCAAAATTCTTGCTATTGACGAGGAAGAGGAAACGGAAGAAGTTCGGCTTGTGGGCGACTCCATGGTCCGTGGCCAATTAACCGAGTTCTGCGCCAGGGCACCCAGGACCAGAATGCGATTTTGTATCCCAGGTGGCGGCGTGGACTACATTGTTGCAGCTGTGGAAGAGATTTCCAGGCTCGCCCCCGCAAGCACTACGTACGTCATCCACGTTGGATCTAACGATGTCCAACGGACGCGGCCAGAGGAACTACTTTGCAAGTACCGGCGGCTGATCAGGTCCTTCAAGGAAAAATCTAATAGAATCTTAATTTCAGGAATTGTTCCCCGAATTGAACTAGAAAACCGATTCTACAACATAGCTACCAGTATAAATCGCCGACTAGCCAAACTCTGCAGGGAGGAGGAAATCGGCTTTGTCGACACGTGGGATCATTTTAACTATGATAAATCTTTGTTTTCAGGAGATGGTGTACATCTCAATGAAGTAGGACCTGTACGTCTTGGTCGTCTGCTGAACGATGCAGTCAAGGATTTCCGTTCAAAAAACGGGGTCAACCCGGGGTATCCGGGGGTAGTGTAAGTCAAATACGAACTGAAAATTCAGACAATGCACATTCAGTAACATCCAACTCTAATACTCTTAAGATGTTTTATGTAAATGCTCGTAGCATACACAATAAATTTTCAGATCTAGAGGAAATCGTGTTTAGAGAACATTATGATATAATCGGCATTACAGAATCTTCGTTAAATACGGAAGACAGAGACTTTTTAGCCGAATATACGCTTCCTGGTTATACAATGTTTGAGAAAAGTCGGATCAATAGAAATGGAGGAGGAGTTCTGTTTTTTATAAAGGAAAGTCTTAATCCCATCTTAATGTCAAAACCTCAAATTGCGAATATAGACATATCTTACGTACTATAAAATAATAAACGAGGAACTAAAATAACACTAGCTTTATTATACAGACCCCCAGCTCAATCAGTGCAAACTGACAGTGAAATTTATGAACAAATTGCAGAAATAACTAACATACAAGATACCGTAATTCTTGGCAATTTCAAACTTACCCGTGACTAAATGGGCGATATTCTTACTTCACACTCTGGACACGACCTCTATGCTAACTTGCAAGAGAGTTCACTTTTTTAATTTGTACAATCTCCGACCCGTGGTAATAATGTGCTTTACTTTGTTCACGCATCAAAAGAAGAATTAATAGAGAATTTGAATGTTGGTGATGAATTCAGTAACAGCGACCATCGTACGATAACTTTCACTTTAAAGTTTACTAGTAACAAATCAAATAGCAGCCATTGGAAAGTCCCTAATTCAAGAAAGCAAATTTTCATAAACTTAAATCAAAGCTTAAAGAAACTGACTGGAGCTTTCTGACTAACAATAACGACATAAATACATCTTGGGGAGTGTTTTCAAACCACTTACCTTAAGGCAGTGCAGACTGCATACCATCGAAAATACGGCATCCAGGCCATATGATAAGCCAAATGGTGGAATAAAGATATTTCAGACTGTCTGCTTGCTAAAAAAAATTGCTAGTGATAGATTAAAATCCTCACAAAATGACGAAGAACGGGTGAAATTTGTAGAGCTACGACGCAAAAAAGTTAATTTAGCAAAGTAAAAAGACCTGGAGTTACATGTTACAAATCAAAGTAAAACAAACCGAAAGAATTCTATAGTTATATCAGAAAGAAAAAAGTAGTTACTTCAACTGTTGGACCGTTAGTCGATGAAAATGGAGAATACACCAAAGACGAAGTACAAATGAGTAATGCCCTCAATACCTTCTTTGCATCAGTTTTTCCAACCGAAGACCTCAGTGATATCCCTCACCATCACGATTCAGATTGATAATTCAGATGTTCTAAGCAATATCACTGTACAGAGAGAAGTATTGGATTTGTTTAGATAAACTCAAGTAAATAAAACGCCTGGACCTGATACAATCTCTCCTAGAGTTCTAAAGGAAGCTAAGGATGAGCTCTCCAAACCACTGACATTGCCGATTCAATGAATCCTTGCAGTCTGGGACTATGCCTGATCAGTGGAAGCTAGCCAACGTACACCGATATTCAAAAAAGGCAGCAAATCCCTACCCAGTACCTATCGTCCAATTAGCTTAACCTCAATTGTATGTAAAATGCAGGAACGGTCATAAGAGACAGACTCGTAATCACTTAGAGGCAATAACTTACTAAAGATTACGAGATAATATGTAGCACCAGCGGGTGTTTTAGCCAATTTTACGTGATCATTTTCCTAAATAAACCCAGAGCGTAAACAAGTATACTGAAAGGGCATAAACAGAGCTTTCCCTGACACCATAAAGATCTTTTATGAGTTTCTTGCAACAACGCGAGCGAGTGCAAAAACCTGTAATTGCACTTCATAAATTATAGCGAGTACAAAGAGTGAGACTAGGAGGAGTGGGATTCGTGTCAGTAGGTTCGCCGCGGTGGTCTGGCAGTCATCCGCTCGCTACTCTCTGCCACACGTCTCTCTCTATCAGCAATTACTGCTGAAATCCAAGACCTATGTAGAGCGGCCAATAGTCCAGATTATTATACTCTATTAGAGGCAAGTTACTGGATTAAAGATACTCAACACGGCTTTCGTAAAAAACGTTCCTGTTTAACAAACCTCATAGACTTCTTCCACGATATCCTCAACCTCTATGATTAGAGTAAAGCTGTAGATATTATATACCTTGATTTTCAAAAGGCCTTTGACAAAGTTCCCCACAAACGTTTACTGCTAAAACTAAAAGCGCTTGGAATACAAGACATTGTGTTGATATGGATAGAAAATTGGCTCAGCGACAGAAAGCAAAGAGTAGTCATAAACGGTAAGGCATCTAAATGGACCAATGTAAGTAGCGGGGTACCCCAGGGATCGGTACTAGGACCAATTATCTTTCTAATTTACATCAACGACATAGATGCGGGTCTCACCTGTACAATCTCAAAATTTACTGACGATACAAAAATTGCAAATAGCATACTCTCAAAAGAACAAGTTGACGATATGCAACACAATCTAGATAAATTGTCATGTTGGGCCCAAATTTGGCAAATGAGTTTCAATGCGGATAAATGTAAAGTACTACATATCGGATACCTAAATGAGAAAGCAAACTATTCGATGAATGGCACTCAGCTTAAGAATGTAAACAGAGAAACCGATCTGGGAGTAACAATATCGAGTAACCTAAAACCGAGTCAACAATGTTCAGAAGTTGTTAAGAAGGCAAACAAAATAATTGGCTTTATAGGCAGGTCATTTGAGCATAAATCCAAAGAAGTTATCCTAACCTTTTACAATTCCTTAGTCCGCCCACCTCTGGAATACTGCGTTCAATCCTGGTGCCCTTATTACCAAAAAGATATAAACAAGCTAGAACGAGTTCAACGTAGAGTTACCAAAATGATACCTAGCCTAAAGAACAAACCATACGAAGAGCGTCTTAGGAGAATTAAATCTATTTCCTTTAACCCAGCGCAGATTAAGAGGTGACTTAATTCAAGTGTTCAAAATCATCAAAGGCATCGACAATATGAACTGTAGTAAGTACTTCACTATCGGACCAATCTAATTACACACGGGGACACGGTTTGCAAAATTATTGGTAAATCTTTTAACTCACACGAATCTAAGAATTTCTTCTTCAATCGAGTTGTCAACTTGTGGAATGGGCTTCCCCGAGACGTTATAGACTGCAGCACCGTTGATTCATTTAAACTCCGCTTAGACAAATATCTCGCATCAAACCCGCGACGGACTGCGTTTGTAAATGAATAACTTTATTTTATCCCCCCCTCAGTTACTAACCAATCTGTCCCCTACTAACTTCCTAATCCTGCCACGGACATTAGTTCCAGGGCAGTAGTTCCCTTTCCAATGTCCCCTTACCCACTCTAAACCACTGTTTGGACACTTGATCCTCAGTGTTTTGGAAGACAAGCAGCCTAGATGGGTCACTAGATCTGTTGTTGCTTGATTTCCTGTGTACTCCTTTGTACTCTCTCTCTCTCTCTCTCTCTCTCTCTCTCTCTCTCTCTCTCTCTCTCTCTCTCTCTCTCTCTCTCTCTCTCTCTCTCAATATCTAAAAATAACTAAAAATAACTAAAACCAACAAACAGCTTCTCTACTCCCCCTGCCACCAACATCACTCCTATTCTGCCTTTCAATTTCCTTCACACGTTTTTAGTCTATTCATATGTTCGGTATTTTTGACCGGGAATTCCAGGGGGTTTGGCGCATGTTGCTTTAGTGGGAAACACGGAGACGGGTGTGAGAGAGAGAGAGGGTGAGAGAGAGAGTGTGTGTGTGTGTGTGAGAGTGTGTGTGAGAGTGTCTGTGTGAGAGAGAGAGAGAGAGACAGAGTGTTGTTTTTGCCATGTTATTAACAACAACGCTAATGATGGAATGCTGTCATATTAACCCCTAAATGTCGGCGCGCAACATAAGTTGAGTATAATAAATCTGGACTATCTGGCGGCGCGCGACATATGTCGTGTGGCAATTTCAGCACGTAATGTTGCTGAGAGAGAGAGACAAGTGGTGGCAGGAGAGTAGCGAGCGTATGACTGCTCCAGACCACCGCGGCGAACCTACTGACACGAATCCCACCTCCTCCCTCCCTCTCTCACTCGCTTAATACTGAATTATATGGGGAAAGTACCGAATTACATGCTTTTTGCACTCGTGTTGAGCGGTTGTTGCAAGAAAACTAGCCGTCATAAAAGGATCGTTATGGTGTCATTGGAAAGCTCTGCTTATGCCCTTTCAGGGATTGATACTTGGTTTACGCTCTGGGTCTTATTTAGGCATGAAAATGATCACGTAAACAGCCCTATTTTGGCTAAAAACACCCCGCTGGGCGGTACATATAAATAGACCGCTAGGCCGCTAATAAGGTGTTAAGGGGGTAGTGTTTGTTTTTATAATAGGTCTATATATTTATTTATTAATATTTTTTTTGAGTTTCCTCGCTAGACCTTCAACAAGCTTTAAAAACAAATGGACTCCTTTCAAGATAAATTTGTAAACAAAATTTGGTAGAAAAATATCCCGGCCGAAGGCCAGTTTCTTAAAAAATTACAGGCCCGCTATCGCTCGCCAGGAAAAAATCGACATCTAAATGGCAAAAAGGTCTTAATATTGACAAATAATTGGGCCAAAAGGTCTCAAAATCGCCAAACTAGTGGGTCGAACGTCTTAAAATCTCAAAGCTAATGGCATGAGGAAAAAGAAGGGCCCGAAAAATTAACCATCCCCCCATAATTTGGAAGACTTAATTGGTAAGATTCCGGGTGGATGGGACCTCCGGGTGGATGGGACTCCTTAGCCTTGGTCGGCAACTCATTTAGGGGAGACAACCTTATACAAATCCGGGTGGATGGGACCCGTCAGCCTTGGTTGGCAACCTGTCTACGGGAGTAAACCTGATATAAATCCGTACTGCTTACCTAAGGGTAAGGCAGGTTAGTGGATGGATTAGCCGAACACCACTGTAGAACAATAGTGCTAACAAGATACACAGATGGTCTCCGAGTCGGACGGATCCTAAATTGAGTGGTCAATCCTGTAAGTCCTTCACTAAACTGGCTCGGGTTGTCCCTCTCAAAGGGAATAGGTCCGCTTGGGGGCATTCTGTGTATGGCCACCCTCGTAAGGGGAGTAAGGCGTCCGGCAATAGATATAGATAGAATTGGTCAGATATTTGATAACTGCGAAAGGATTGAGTGCAATAATGAGTATTATAGAGAAAGACAATAAAAAAACTTAGGATCAAAATGTAATAGAAGGGAATTCAACCTTGATTTAACTCCTGTACCGGCGACGTCTTCTTAATTTGGTTCTAGCTATATTTAGGCGATTTTGTGCAGTTTAAGAAGGATCTGCGGTAGTGAATAGGGTTGAAGGAGAACGTTTCAAGCCTGCTAATTGCTGTAAGCCCTATTTAAGCTTAATAAAATCGTCTAATAGTAGCCAAAATAAAGTTAGAAGGACGGCACTGGTACAGCAGGGGATAATACGAGAGTGGGGTGGGAATAATTACTACTTACACTGAGAGAATATATTTTATGGTGGTTTTGTCCGGTATTGTTTTACTTCAGAATGTGGCGTAAAAAACAAAAAAGAATCCATTAGATCCCCTTCTAGATTAATTTGTAAATTTTTCGGTCGGTTCTTTCAAAATTACAGGCTCACAATCGTTCGCCAGGTAAAACAATCGACACCTAAATAGCACAAGGTCATAATATTGACAAAGAAATGGGGGCGAAAGTTCTTAAAATCGACGAACTAATGGGGCAAACGTCATAAAATCTGAACACTAATGGGACTAAACATGAGGGAGAAGGGTGTTCAGAAAAGCAGACCATCCCCCCTTAATTAAAGTGGAGTGGGAAAACTTGACTACTTCCACCGAGAGAGACGATTTTGATGTTTTTTTTTATTTTATTTTTTTAAAGTTGAGAATGTGGCGTAAACAAAACTATATATATATATATATATATATATATATATATATATATATATATATATATATATATATATATATATCTATATATATATATATACTAAATGACTCGCTATCTATTTTGATTTATTTATTTTGTTAGTGTTTATCCCCCAACGAAGCGACAGATAAAACAAAATTGAATAAGAATGGATAATTTGTGGTGGATATTTTATTGAACCTCTTTGACAACGTTAACCTGTTCAGTACCACGGACGTCCTTTTCATCATATTCTGGCAACTATTTGACTATTTTATGCAGCTTAGGAAGGACCTCTAGCAATAAGAAGGCTTCAAACTATCTCAACCAACCTTTCCAGCTACCACAGATAGTATCGTCTAAATGTAGCTAGACTAAAATATAACACGTCGCTGGTACTCAAAGGGTTAAGCCGGTATCACACGAGAGCTTTTATAGTCAACATTCGATGATCAACATTTTTCTGGCAACATTTCTGGAATATTTTGCACTGGTATCTCAAACTAGACTGATGGTAGATGAATTTAGATGACAGAAATATATACGTTGACCTCATAAGCTGCCAGACCATTGTTGAGGATACATTTTGAGGGAAAAAGCGCTCGTGTGAAACCAGCTTTAAGGGGGGGTCACCGGCTTTTTTATCTTTATCTTCTTTTCTCTCTGTCCCTGGCTTGTATCCATTCGGCCCCATTCAGCCAACTGTTTTAAGACTTATCCCCATCCAGGTGTTGATTTATTCCTGGCGAGCGATAGCGAGCCAGCATTGTATGAAGAAATCCGGCTTCCGAAAAATGTAAAAATTTAGCTTGCTGTCAAAATAAAATATATAAATGTTGACTCGCTACCGCTCGCCATGAAAATATTGACACCTGGATGGGGGTAAACGTCTTAAAACAGTAGGCTTAATGGGGCCGAATGGATACAAGCCAAAGAGAGAGGGAGAGAATGAGTAAACAAGCGAGGTGGGCTCCCTTAATGAGATTATTATAAATGAGGAATAAGAGAGATATTGTACACTCGGATACCATAGTCCCTAGTCCACTCATGCTAAATCCTGGACTTCACCTATTTCTAACTATGGCAGTATATCTCTGGAAACCATCTTATCAATATAATTTTCTATACATCAACTATAAAATAATATATACTATTTATTGAAAAGCAAGTGCTATCCAAAAATCAATCCAGGTAGTTATAATTGCATAAAGAAAAACACAAAGGGGACCCTAATTCTTATGAGTGGGCTAGAGACTATGGTATCCGAGTGTACCGCGTCCAGAGGTAATATATTATACTCTCATTTGACATTGACAAGAGAGCGAGGCGAGGGAGAGATCGTTGGCGGAGTAATGTGAATTATGAAATATGAGGAATTCACCACCACGGAGAATATAATTATATACTATTTCTGTCCAAGGAGGGGTAAAGGGGGAGGGTTAACTTTTTGGTCTTTTTTCATGTATTTATTATTTTTCTACTTTCCTCCCTAGAGCTCCATAAAAAAAAAAAAAAAAAAAAAAAAAAAAAACACACACACACACACACACAGGATCCACCTTTAAGATATATTTGTACATTTTTCGGTAGCAAAATGTTCCAGCCGAAGGCCGATTCCTCCTAGATTACAGGCTCGCTATCGTTCGCCAGGAACAAATCGACACCTAGATGACACGAAAAGTCTTAATATTAACAAAGAAAAGGTGCGAAAGGTCATAAAATCGCCAAACTAATGGGCGGAACGTCTTAAATACTTAACAATAACGGGGCTAAACATGACGGAGAAAGGGGACCAGAAAAACGACCCAACTCCCCTTAAAGAAAGATACTTCGTATATTGCCGAGGGAGTTATGATAAAGAAAAGACTAACAATTATGAAGAGATATGAAAGAAGGAGAGGGTGATAGAAAGACGAGAGAGAGAGAGAGAGAGAGACAGAGAGAGAGGAGACAGAACACAGAGAGACAGACAGAGAAGTGGAATAAATAGCAGGATAATAAAGAAAGACTAGAGAGAGAGAGAGAGAGAGATGGAGACAAAGTGGAATAAATAGCATGGACATAATGTAAGGAGAGAGAGAGAGAGAGAGAGAGGAGACAGACTAGATATCGTAATAATGAGAGACCTGATGAGAATTGAAAGAGGTAGAAGGTGAAATACAAAGAGGCAGTAAAGAGACTAGCCGGTACCATTTCATCTGACACCAAATTAAATCCCTTACCCAACTGTATGTATTATGTCTGCATTATATAATTACCAAATGTTCTTAATTAGCAACACACTTCGTTTCAAAATGTTTGTAATAGAGGAGTAATTGAGGTAAGGATGTTCTAATTTAGTGTTAGGTGATATGAAACCAAGTATAGAGATAAAACGAGGATGGTTAATAGAGTTTAGAATGAAGATGGTAGGCTATGGGGATATCTGATAATAGTAAAGATGAGTGATAAAGTGAAGGATAAAAGAGAAAAGGATAGAATATAGATAGAATATAGTAAGGAAATACCTGGTATTAAGAGGACAGAAGGGTAGCAGAGCTAACCCAGGTAGATAATGAAGAACCTCCAACAATATCACACAATGAGGAAAATTGGACGAAATAACAGAAGTATATAATAATATCTCACATTGAACAGGTGTGTTCTCTCTCTCTCTCTCTCTCTCTCTCTCTCTCTCTCTCTCTCTCTCTCTCTCTCTCTCTCTCTCTCTCTCTCTTTTTTCTCTCCTCTCTTCTCTCTCCTCTCTCTCTCTCTCTCTCTCTCTACTCGCTCTCTCTCTATCTCTCTCTCTCTCTCTCTCTCTCTCTCCCCTCTCTCTCTCTCCCCTCTCTCTCTCTCTCTTCCACTCTCACTCTTTTCCACTCTCTCTCTCTCTCTCTCTCTCTCTCTCTCTCTGATACTGTAAGCGTAATGAATGAAACAAAAACGGAGGATTTTTTTTGTGACATATTTGTGATGGTAATGTCTCCGGTGACTTGTGTGTGTGTGTAAGCATACTTGCACTACATATATATATATATATATATATATATATATATATATACAGTGTATAGTATATACAGTATATAGTTGTCAGAAAACATGGTAGGAACGGTCTACACTTACTAACATATGCAAGAGAGTGGTGCAGTGTAACGTTAAGTATCATAAGGGTGCACTATGATATGAAGGAGCTCCTAATATGCAGTGGGTTATGTGTTCATGTAGGCTACTTGTGCATGCATGTGTGGCTGCATTTATATAAGTATGTGTATGTGCCATTTTGGTGTCGATTTTTTCCTGCCGAGCGATAGCGAGCCTGTACTTTTAAGAGATACGACCTTCGGCCGGGACATTTCTCTAACGCAAAATTTACAAATTTATCTTGAAGGAGGGTCTTGGGTGGATGTTTTGATAAGCTTATTGAAGGTCTAGCGAGGAAAGTAACTAATAAATATATATATATATATATATATCCAAATAAATAACTGTCTCCGTAAACAAACATTGATTTTTAAAAGTGTGCGGTACTTATATACCGGTACCCCTCTTTATCACACTACCACCACCACCACCACCACCTCTCTGGACCTCCTCTTCCAATATTATCAGCTCTCTCCTATATTTTCTTAACTTTTTCCCTTCTCTCTTCTGTCGATTTTTTCCTGGCGAGCGATAGCGAGCCTGTAATTTTAGAGATACCCGGCCGAAGGGACATTTTTCTATCGAAACATGTACACATTTATCTTAATGGGGGTGTTTTTAACCTTGATAGAGGTCTAGGGAGGAAACTAAAAAATAATAATGAAAATACTGTTTACTTAAATGAGGAAATAAATACGACCGTTCCTACATGTTTCTGACAACTATATACCGGTATATATATATATATATATATATATATATATATATATATATATATATATATATATATATATATATATATATATATATATTGCTTACACACACAAATATCTGTAGACATTACCATCAGAAATTTGTCACCAAAAATTATCCTCGATTGTTATTACATTCATTACGTTTACAATATCACACACACACACACACACACACACACACACACACACACACGAGAGAGAGAGAGGAAGAGAACAAATTTTTAATATAGATGAGATGAATATTATATAATTCTGTTATTTTGACTAGTTTTCCTCATTTTGTGATATTGTTAGTGGTTCTTCATTATTGACCTGGGTTCGTGTGTGTGTGTGAGAGAGAGAGAGAGAGAGAGAGAGAGAGAGAGAGAGAGAGAGAGAGAGAGAGAGAGAGAGAGAGAGAGAGAGAGAGAGAGAGAGAGAGGGGGGGGGGGGGGGAGGGGCATAAAATTCCTCAATTGTGTTATCTCCTTTCACCTCAGAATTATTCGTTGTGCATCTTGATCTCGATCTCTGTTAATAATGTGTAGGACGCTGGACTTGCGTATATCACACAAGGAAACGTATAAATTAAATTATGCATCAGCATTGATTTGTACTTTGCGTCTCTATCAATGTTGAAAATATCTGGTGGGAGAGACTGAGAGAATTTGGGAAAACAATTCAGTAATTTAAAACAATAAACTATTTACATAAACACTCTTTTGGAGTCGACTTAATGTAAGTTCTCTTTCACTCTTTGAGCTTTGAGGGGAACACTTGTTACAGGCAGCTTTATCTTTTGTCTTTTTCATACACATGGAACAGAAAATAGAAAGAATATACAGCATAAATATGTCAAGTATATACTGTAGTTTATTAATGTTCATAATCGTCCATACTGATGCATACACTGCATACAAAAATATACCCTTCATCTTCTCTCAATATTCTCGGTGTCTCTTTTTCTTCTGCTCTCTCTTGGAAGGACCATATTACCAGTCTCGCTAAGGCAGCCTCCCAGAAGCTGGGTGTGCTCAACCGCCTCAGGGGGTTCTTTACCCCTGCATAGCTTCTTGCTCTGTACAGGGGCACAGTGCGTCCTTGTATCGAGTATTGTTCACATGTGTGGGGAGGATACTCTCACACCGCACTCCTAGACGAAGTAGAAAGGAAAGCCTTTTGTATCATTAACTCCTGTCCACTCATCAACTCTCTACAAACTCTCTCTCTCTTTGCCGCAATGTTGTATCTCTCTCGCTATTACAATAATCAGTGCTCCTCAGAGCTCTCCCAGTGTACGGTATATCACCTCCTCTACGTAAGGTACGTAGTACCTGTCTTGCAACACAATCCTACCCCTACTATAAGAACATAAGAACATCGCAGAAAGCCGACCCCTAAGCTATGTAATGTGCAAATCTCTAACCCAAGAGGGAAATGTTATTCTCAGTCTTTCTTCTATTCAATAGCTGAGCTCTGAAACTCTCTCCCAGAATCAGTCTATCCCCTGCCTATGACTTAAAATGCTTCAAACTCCGTGTGTCCAGGCATTTTGGCTCGAATGTTACCGGTACTTGTTTTTGGCCATGTCAATTTTTTAATTCTGGGAGAGGCACTCGCTGCAGGCAGTTCTGCCTTTAGTCTCCCACACTCACATAGAAAAAAATAAAATTATATTTCACTCTGTCCCTCCCACTCCATCCCACTCTCCCCTCCCACCTCTCATCCCCTCACCAACGGCAATTATACCAAATGATTTCCGATTTTTTCGCTGACTGGGATTTAAAAGTCTTATACCCTTTCATCTCTGTGATCTTCCAGAACTTGGTTGAGAGAGTGTGTGAGAGTGAGATATAGTGAAAGTGTGTGTGTGTGTGAGAGAGAGAGAGAGAGAGAGAGAGAGAGAGAGAGAGAGAGAGAGAGAGAGAGAGAGAGAGAGAGAGAGAGAGAGAGAGAGAGAGAGAGAGAGAGAATGAGTGTATCTGTGTGTGACGAGTAAAACAAAGGTTATCTGATTAAGAAATAGTGGATTTCTGTCTAAGAGTCATTGCACCAGTTTTGTTTTAATGTACCAATTAACAACACCCAATATAAGAATAATCTATGTTTAGTTGAGAAATCTTGACCCCCTAATATTTTGTGAAGCTTAATAAAGGGCTAGAGTAAACGGGTTGTAAATTTCCCCACATATTCCCTGATTAAAATGTCTGATTGTTCTAGTACAGTAGGGGAGGTGTTTGCTTTTTCTGGAATCCCTTCTCCCTCATGTTTAGCATTTTAGTTTTGAGATTATAAGACGTTCGTTTCATTAGATTGTCGATTTTAATTCCTTTCGCCCCATTTCTTTGACAATATTAAGACCTTTCGTGCCATTTAGGTGTATTTTTTTTCCTGGCGAGAGATAGCGAGCCTGTAATTTTAGAAGGAAACAGCCTTCGGCCGGGACATTTTTCTACTAAAAAATGTACAAATTTATCATGAAAGGGGGTCCAGGGGGTGTTATTTTGAGCTTGATGGAGGTCTTGCGAGGAAACTAAAATATACATATATAGACCAAAAAAACAAACACTACCCCCTTAAAGAGGCTTGATTATGTCAACACTTCTGGCTTGGACTATAAGTCACTAGACCTCTATGACTATTCTTGAATGTTCATCTTACGTGACTCAACCATATTATCATAGATAATGGGACGCGGCCATCAACAGAACACTGGTATATTGGAGACAGACTACGACATAATATTAGTGCTTAAAATCCAGGTTTTCATAGTATGCTTGATTTTTTTTTTTTTTTTTTAATATTGCTTAACCGGAGCAATTTTGCTTGACGACTTAATTAATATGAAAAATAATGCAAGAAAATGATTATGAAATAGTATTGTTTTGGCCATGTTATCACTTCCAAAGACATAATGTGAACTATAAACCATAAGGACTTAATTTGAACTAAAAAACACAATGTTATCTTTACATAATATAGTAGACACTAATAATGACTACACATTTAGGACTCTTCTTTCGTTTGACACCCTGTTTGCATTTATGATGTAACAAATACTAACAATCTCTCCGTTATATAATTTATTCATTTCGACTTTCAGGTCAAATAATGTATGGCCTCATAATATAAAGGGTGTATCAAAAATACATTTCAATTTTTTAGAATTAAGGGGTAGAGCTTAGAATAACACACCCCTAGACCTTCTTCAAGATTAATTTTTACATTTTTCGGTAGAAAAATGTTCCGGCCAAAGGCCGATTCCTTCTAAAATTAGAGGCTCGCTATCGCTCCTCAGGAAATAATCGACACCTAAATGGCACGAAAGGTCTTAATATTGACAAACAAATGGGGTGAAAGGTCTTAGAATCGACAAACTAATGAACAAACGTATTAAAAAAGCACGAAAGGTCTTAATATTGACAAACAAATGGGGTGAAAGGTCTTAGAATCGACAAACTAATGGAACGAGCGTATTAAAATCTTTAAATAAATATGCTAAACATGAGGGAGAAGGTGGTCCATAAAAAATGAGTAGTACCCCCTTAATAGACCTATCAATAATAAATATACTTTACTATGTGACGGTTTTGGAAATATCCCCTATTTACCAGGATATTACACATTTTAGTTTAAATAGGAAAGTCTAGGGGATGAAAACGATCAGTAGATTACCATCAATGGAGATAGTTATAATTGCATGCATAAAAACATCAGGAGACCGCGAATTCTAGTTTCCTTTATAATTGCATACATAAAAACATAGGGGAACCGCGAATTCTAGTTTCCTACCTAGACCTCCATTAAACTTAAAAGAAACAAAAGAAAATCCAGGATCCCCCTTCAAGATAAATTTGTGCATTTTTCGGTAGAAAAATTTCTCGGCCGAAGGCAGGTTACTTTTATAATTACAGGCTTGCTACCGCTCCCCATGAAAATATTGACATCTAAATGGCACAAAAGGTCTTAATATTGACAAAGAAATGGGGCGTCAAGTCTTAAAATCGCCAAACTAATGAAGCAAACCTCTTAAAATCTAAAAAACAATAGGGCTAAACACGAGGGAGAAGGGGGGCCATAAATACCGGCCCATCCCCCTTATAATGAAGGGTAATTCAACATTGCCGCTGCCGAAAATAATGTTATAATGAGTTCCTAAAATGTGAAGAGTCTGACTTGGCTGACATGCAAATTATAATGAAAGTGTAACGAGCGTGTGTGTGTGTGTGTGAATGTGTGTGTGTGTGTGTGTGTGTGTGTGTGTGTGTGTGTGTGGAGAAATGATGAAAACCCACTTTTAACGTCTTCTGTAGCGGCGATGTCTTTTTCATTTTGATCTGGCTAGTATTTGAAGATTTTATTCAGTTTAAAAAGGGACTCCAACAATTTGCAGACTACGAACTATCTTACTTAACCCTTTTTACTACCACAGATCCTTCTTAAGCTGCACACAATCGTCTAAATATAGCAAGTATATAATTAATAAGACATCACCGGTACATAAGGGGTTAACATTTTATAGTTAACCCCTTCTGTACCGGCGACGTCTGTTTAAATATTTTTCTAGCTATATTTAGACTATTATCTGCAGTTTGAAAAAGATATAATGGTAGCTAAAGGGATTGATTTAGATAGTCTGTAACCATTTAATTGGTAGACGTCTTCCCTAAGCTGAATAAAATCGTCTATTAGTGTCCAGAATATGATGACAAATATATCACTGGTACTGAATGGGTTAATACTGATCCATTATTTAGGCAGCTAGGCCGCGGTAGTGGAGAGAGAGAGAGAGAGAGAGAGAGAGAGAGAGAGAGAGAGAGAGAGAGAGAGAGAGAGAGAGATTATATACTTTGGAAGTAAGTTTGAAAATAATGTACATATTAATAATATTGCCAAATATATATACATCTTTAATATAACATTAACAAAATACAAAATACAAAAGAATAATTTACTTTTCCAGTCTTTATGAAAATTCAGGAAAATGTGTTGACGCTTTCAAAGCCATAACATGCTGCATGTAGATTGACACATTTTAAGGGGGAGGTAGTCGCTTTTTCTGGACCCCATTCTCCCTCATGTTTAGCATGTTAATTTTGGGATTTTAAGAGTTCGTTCCATTAGTTTGGCGATATTCAGACTTTTCGACTTATTTCTTTGTCAATATTAAGACCTGTTGTGCCATATAGGTGTCCATTATTTCCTGGCGAGCGATAATGAGCCTGTAATTTTAGAAGGAACCGCATTTTTTACAGAAGAAATGTACAAATTAATCTTCAAAGGGGGTCTAGGGGGTTGTTATTTTAAGTGTGATGGAGGTCTAGCGAAGAAACTAAAAAATATATAAATAAATAGATAGATAGACCAAAAAAACAAGCACTACCCCCTTAACAATTTCAGATTGACGCTGACTTGACCATTCGTGAATTTGTGGACGATGCGTCATACTGTATTCGTTAATCGGGATGAACCTCGATTTCGTTGGCATATATGTTTGTATGACCGAGTGTATTTGCCGTGATACCAACACTTTTACAAACATTATATATATATATATATATATATATATATATATATATATATCTCAAGTATATCTTACAAATACACTGCATCACACATAAACATTACACATACGTATACTGTACTCATACAATATATGTTTCAAACGCTAACACGCGCACACCGATACCCATACCTGCTTTACACACACACACACACACACACACACACACACACACACACACACACACACACACACACACACACACACACACACACACACACACCACACACACACACACACACACACACACACACACACACACACACACACACACACACACACACACACACACACACACACACACACACACACACACACACACACACACACACACACACACACACACACAAACACATTGCTGTTAATAAGCATGCAGTAGCCTCAAATTAATCTGAAACAGTTATTGCACGTACGTGGACCACCTATGTTTTTCTTTCAATATTAGTTATTTGGATTATTTTTTGGATGGAACTCGCTTGCCAATAACTAGTATTTATAGTTTTGTAGTTGATGTATAGAAAATTATATTCATAAATTCGTTTACAGATATATACTACCATAATGAAAAATATGTGCAGTCCACAAATATTTATGAGTGGCCTAGAGACTATGGTATCCGAGTGTACCTCCAGGGTCACCTGGAATAAACACTCTATAATTCCTTTGGTAATGGGCTGGGGTTAGTGTACAAGGCGGCAATGTTCAGGTAATGGTGTTGTTGTTGTTGTTGTTGTTGTTCTCGTTGGCAACACGGAAGGAATCGGACGGGGAGGTGGAATACATTGAAGAGAAAATATCTGCAAAATTTTCTTGGGGGTATTGGGGGGGTATTTTTAAATGTGATGGAGGTCTATGGACAACAAATAATAATAATATAAATAGATAAGCCAATAAATACACTCATCCCCTCTTATAACTGGAATAAACACTGGGTAATTCCGGTGGTAATGGGATGGGTTACTGTACAATGATTATGTATGAGAGAGAGAGAGAGCGAGAGCGAGAGGGCTTGGGCTTGGGTAGTATACAAGGCGGCAATGTTTAGGTAATGGTGGTGTTGTTCTCGTTGGCAACACGGAGGAATCGGACGGGAATATATTGAGGGAGTAAATAACTGCCCGGGAGATTGTTACCGTACGTTGGGTGGTAATGGCCGTACAGTGTATGGACTACTCATTATTTAGTAAATAACTCCCGGGAGATTGTTACCGTACGTTGGGTGGTAATGGCCGTACAGTGTATGGACTACTCATTATTTAGTAAATTACTGCCCGGGAGATTGTTACCGTACGTTGGGTGGTAATGGCCGTACAGTGTATGGACTACTCATTATTTAGTAAATAACTCCCGGGAGATTGTTACCGTACGTTGGGTGGTAATGGCCGTAGAGTGTGTGGACTACTCATTATTTAGTAAATTACTGCCCGGGAAATTGTTACCGTACGTTGGGTGGTAATGGCCGTAGAGTGTGTGGACTACTCATTATTTAGTAAATAACTCCCGGGAGATTGTTACCGTACGTTGGGTGGTAATGGCCGTAGAGTGTGTGGACTACTCATTATTTAGTAAATAACTCCCGGGAGATTGTTACCGTACGTTGGGTGGTAATGGCCGTAGAGTGTGTGGACTACTCATTATTTAGTAAATTACTGCCCGGGAAATTGTTACCGTACGTTGGGTGGTAATTGCCGTAGTGTGTGTGGACTACTCATTATTTAGTAAATTACTGCCCGGGAAATTGTTACCGTACGTTGGGTGGTAATGGCCGTAGAGTGTGTGGACTACTCATTATTTAGTAAATTACTGCCCGGGAGATTGTTACCGTACGTTGGGTGGTAATGGCCGTAGAGTGTGTGGACTACTCATTATTTAGTAAATAACTCCCGGGAGATTGTTACCGTACGTTGGGTGGTAATGGCCGTAGAGTGTGTGGACTACTCATTATTTAGTGTAAAAGCACGATTTTGAAACGTGTTGTAGTAACGAAAGAGGATATATTTGACGATTACATGTGTGTGTATATTATGTATATGTGTGTGTCTTATAATCTCAAAACTTGTGGGGCTAATCATGAGGGAGAAGGGAATCCAGAAAAACGGTCTGCCTCCCCTTAATTTGATTAGTGTGGAGGATCCCAGTAGTCTCAGTGAGCGTCTTGGCCGAGCCTCAGAACCAACTTAGTTATAATTGCTTGGGTCCCACATGATGGATTTAATCTGGAACCTGAACCATAAGAATAAGGATTCTCTTGATTACTTCCATTTGTGAATACATGAGAGCCTAAGCTGTATGTTATGTCTGGCAGCTGGGTAACCCAATTCTGCGCCACCTTGTATTGATTTCGTGAATTAGGTTTATGTGTAAGTTAATATGTGGGTTGGTGATATTATGAATTTGGTCAATGTGAGTAGCCTATAACTGCATAATGTGGTGTTATGTGTAACTCTCTCTCTCTCTCTCTCTCTCTCTCTCTCTCTCTCTCTCTCTCTCTCTCTCTCTCTCGTACGAGTAACTATATTATATAATAGTGAACCACATACTATATTTGAACCTGTATATTATTCGCATTTATAATAAAACTATATGCAGGTGATAACAGAATAATATATGCAGGTGATAACAGAATAATTATATTGCAAAACATTCACAATAATATACGCGTTGTTCGTCTATTTATATCATTCACAAAACAAATACTGAAATCGTACATAGAATTTTAAAAATCTGCATCATGATAACAATGACACAATCGCTGAATATTTATGATTATTTTTTACCAGCAGTTGCAATGTCATAGTTGGCGTAAGGGGAGATGGGTCGTTTTTCTGGACCCCTTTCTCTCTCGTGTTTAACCTCGTTAGTTTTCAGATTTCAAGACGTTTGGCCCATTAATTTGGCGATTTTAACACCTTTCGCCCCATTTATTTGTCAATATGAAGACTTTTCGTGCCCTTTAGGTGTCGATTTTGTTTCCCTGGCGAGCGATAGTGAGCCTGTAATTGTGGAGGAACCGACCTTCGGCCGTGAAATTTGTCTACGGAAAAATGTACAAATTAATCTCGAAGGGGGATGTAATGGATGTTTTTGAAGTTTGATGGAGGTCTAGGGAGGAAACTAAACTATATGAATATATAAATATATAGACTCCAAAAAATAACCACTGTCCCCTTAACGACTTTAATTTAACGGTTTCAATATATAATGTTTAACTAATTCAACTACGATTATATAATTATACTATTACTTTCAATTATTCAAAGTATAATTATTGCTGTGATATTACCCATGTTATAAATTCTGAATTAACCCTTTGAGTACCAGCGACGTGATATATTTTATTCTAGCTATACTTAGACGATATTATGCAGCTTAGAAAGGATCTGTGGTAGCTAAAAGAATTGATAGAAAATTTATTTGAGAGTTAGAAAGATTGTCTCTTAGAAAATGTTAAGTATTTGGTTTTCTGTGCATAATATTAAACAAAATTGTTTTCCCCCAATCATTAATTATAGATAGGTCCTGGTTCAGAGAAATTGCAGAGTTTAATTAGGTTAACTTAAAGTAGAAACCATCACTAGCAAGAGTGAATATACAATAATATTTGGTTAACTTAACGTAGAAACCATCACTAGCAAGAGTGAATATACAATAATATTAGGTTAACTTAAGGTAGAAACCATCACTAGCAAGAGTGAATATACAATAATATTTGGTTAACTTAAGGTAGAAACCATCACTAGCAAGAGTGAATATACAATAATATTAGGTTAACTTAAGGTAGAAACCATCACTAGCAAGAGTGAATATACAATAATATTTGGTTAACTTAAGGTAGAAACCATCACTAGCAAGAGTGAATATACAATAATATTAGGTTAACTTAAGGTAGAAACCATCACTAGCAAGAGTGAATATACAATAATATTTGGTTAACTTAAGGTAGAAACCATCACTAGCAAGAGTGAATATACAATAATATTAGGTTAAGGTAGAAACCATCACTAGCAAGAGTGAATATACAATAATATTTGGTTAACTTAAGGTAGAAACCATCACTAGCAAGAGTGAATATGCAATAATATTAGGTTAAGGTAGAAACCATCACTAGCAAGAGTGAATATACAATAATATTAGGTTAACTTAAGGTAGAAACCATCACTAGCAAGAGTGAATATACAATAATATTTGGTTAACTTAAGGTAGAAATCATCACTAGCAAGAGTGAATATACAATAATATTTGGTTAACTTAAGGTAGAAACCATCACTAGCAAGAGTGAATATACAATAATATTAGGTTAACTTAAGGTAGAAACCATCACTAGCAAGAGTGAATATACAATAATATTTGTATTACCATTGGTTGTTCCTAAACCGCATCAAATCCTCCAATGATATATATATATATATGTAAAATTATTATTTTATTTTATTTTTTCCAACACCAAACACTTCCAGTGAAATTAATGACAGTATGTGCTCCACCAGGATTCGAACCTGGAATACCACACTCAGATTGTTTAACACTTTAACCATTACACCATCAGGACGGCCATTGTTATTGAACAGTGAAAGGATAAAAATGGCCACGTTTTCTAGACCTCCATCAAGCCTAGAAAAACACCCCCTAGACCCCCCTTCAAGATAAATTTGTAAATTTTTCGGTAGAAAAAATGTCCCTGCCGAAGGCCGGTTCCTCTTAAAATGTCAGGCTCGCTTTCGCTCGCCAGGATATAATTGACACCTAAATGGCACGAAAGGTCTTGAAATTGACCACGAAATTGGGCGAAAGGTCTTAAAATCGATAAACTAATGGGTCGGATGTCTTATAATCTCAACACACATGGGGCTTAACACGAGGGAGAAAGGGGACCAGAAATACGACCCATCTCCTTAACCTCAATAGTCCATCAGCCTCACCTTAATTCAATTATACTCTCAAAACTCAATATTGCTGAAGGTACAATTGAATGACCCCGCAGCACAACATGGCGGATATGTAGGGTCATGTGTAGTGGATGTGATGATAGTCTATGTAGAGTTATGTGTGTCTAGATGAATTTGGTGTTGAGCCATGTAGAGTTATGTGTCTATACTCTGTTTATTTTCAACTGGCGGTACATTGAATCACATAGCAGCATATTTCTCGATACAAATGGAAAAATTTGAAACTACTATGTCTCTGCATCATATTAAGACCAAGTATATATATATTTTTTTTTTCAACTGGCAGTACATTGAATCACATAGCAGCGAATTTCTCGATACATAATGGACAAATATGAAACCACTATGTCTCTGCATCATATTAAGACCAAGTTTATATAATTAGCACCATAGTTCACTACAATATCTTTAAAATAACTGAGAAATCTTGATGGGAACTTTGCAATTTACCGTCAGTTGAAAAGAAACATGCACCCATTCGAATCTTAACCTTTAATCTATTCATCACCACGTCGCCTTTTTACCTTTGACTCTGGCTGAAATTTGATGATTTTATCCAATTTAAGAAAGACCTATGTTACTAAGAGAGTTTATGGTTATCATATTTGACCATTTGAGTAGTACACGTCGATTACAAACTAAATGAAAATTGTCTAATGGTAACCAGTTTTCGTTTGATACTGATGGAAACATGTAAGGTGGTGCTAATAAGTCATGTCCAAGCTGTCATTACGTTTGGCTCGGTCTGTGCTGTATTAATGTCTGTCAGGTGTTGAATAGGGTTGGTAAGGTTGGAACATGTTTCTATATTTCACTCGATAAGAAGAAATGAAGCTTATATATTGTTGATACCAATTATTGATGAAAACATACCGGTACTTGGTACCGAGAAATAACTTATTAGCGCGACTGTACGTCGAAATAATTATAGGCTCTTTTTTACTGTACCCTTTTTACATGGCTTTCGAATTGTATCCTTACACATATGTTATTTCAAACCCCGCCCCTCCCTGTGGCCCATACACACAAAAGAGATAGCCAATCTTGGAATTTATCCCCCCTATTACCAGAAAGAAATCCCAACCAATAGGCCCGGATGGAGGTAAATGTCATTCCTAATCCTATTTTTCGGAAAACAAAAATGGTTGGGGGACAGTGAGGGTAAAGGGAAAAGGTTCTCTCGTCCACCTGATGACCATCATTATGGGGGAGAATTGGGAGAGAGAGAGAGGGGGGGGGGGGTCGTTTTTCTGGTAGTGTTTGTTGTCTTGGTTTATGTAATTACTGGTATATATTTATTTATATTTGAGTGTCCTCGCTAGACCTCCATCAAGCTTAAGAAAAACACCCCTTAGACCCCTTTAAAGATAAATTTGTAATTTTTTCGGCTCGCTAACGCTCGCCAGAAAATAAATCGACACCTAAATGGCACGAAAAGTCTAATATTGACAACAAATGGAGCGAAAGGTCTTAAAATCGCCAAATTAACGGAACAAACATCTTAAAATCTTAAAACTTATCTGCTAAACATGAGAGAGGAGGGGGTCCATAAAAAGCGAGTACCTCCCCCTTAAGGACGAGCGAGGGTAAAAGGTTCTCTCGTTCCACCTGAGGACCAACATTATGAGGGAGGATTGGAAGATTAGTGGTGGTGGTGGGGGGGCCCCCACTGGGGGTTTGGTATCGTCAGGGAGGAAGAAGAATGAAAGGATAAGGGGGTAGTGCTAACACCGTTTTCCTGCTCTCTCTCTCTCTCTCTCCTCTCTCTCTTCTCTCCTCTCTCTCTTCTCTCTTCTCCTCTCTTTCTCCCTCCTCTCTCTCTCCTCTCTCTCTCTCTCTCTCTCTCTCTCTCTCTCTCTCCTCCTCCTCCTCCTCTCTCTCTCTCTTTATCTCTCTCTCTCTCTCTCTCTCTCTCTCTCTCTCTCTCTCTCTCTCTCTCTCTCTCTCTCTCTCTCTATCTTTTATTTCTCTCGCTCTTTCTCTCTCTCTCTCTCTCTCTCTCTCTCTCTCTCTCTCTCTCTCTCTCTCTCTCTCTCTCTCTCCTCTCACCTTTCTCTCTCTCTCTCTCTCTCTCTCTCTCTCTCTCTCTCTCTCTCTCTCTCAGTTTAGAAGGTGTTTCACTTGTTGTCCTCCTGCCCCCCTTCTCCCTCGCCTTTCCCTCTAACCAGACTTTATTCCCCACTGCCCCACATGCAATATAATTTCCTCGTGCCTTATTTCACCTTTCCTGATCCCCTCCACATTGTGGGGGAGTGGGGGTAAACGTTGCCACATGTACTACAAACTACAAAAAGTGCCAGACGAGCCCATCTTCACAAGGGTGCGCTCCACCTCTTCGAATAGTCTGCTGCACCAATTCTCAAACAACAACGAAGGGCGGTGCGCTCTTCGGTGCCACTAGCAAGAGTGGCGAACTCCACATAGGTGAACATACTGTAGGTAGGTAGGTGTATTTGATTTCATATATATTATATATTTATATTCTTAAAGAACTTAAAGGCCAATTTCAATAGTCAAGGTCGCAAATTTGGGTATATATATATATATATATATATATATATATATATATATATATATATATATATATACTTTATATATACTGTATAGATATATTTTTTGTGTAAATGATAATAAACGTCACTTGCACTATACTATCAACTCTATACGGAGTAAAACATAGAACATAACTATCGATTCTGATTTGTTTTCTATCTAAACGTGCCATAACTCTGAAATCATTATTTTGCCCTGGAGGGTTATAGAGTAACATGATCGTACATTTGTCGGGCGAATACGTTCATTGGGGGAGGCACTCGCTACATGCAGTTCTGCCTTTTGTCTCCCTCACTCACATAGAAACACAAAAATTAGATCACCCTGGCTATAATGTATGCAATAAATGTTGTTCTCATAATAAATTTAATCCAATAGACTCCCCCAAAATGTCGAGAAAAGCTAAAGAAATAGTGGAGCCTTATTTTACACCATAAATATACTAACGGTGGACGAGGGGGAAGTTACGAAGGAAAATGTATAAAACAGACACTACATCAGAGAGAGAGAGAGAGAGAGAGAGAGAGAGAGAGAGAGTAGGCAGCAGAAGTAAAGCGCGAAGATAAGAACGAAGTTAACGAGGAGAATAACTTAATATACTAAAATTTACCTTGCCTCTCGCTCTCTCTAACTCTCTCTCTCTCTCTCTCTCTCTCTCTCTCTCTCTCTCATAAGAAGGAAATGTGTAAGAACTAAAATTGGCGGAACATACAAGTAAAGCGCGAAGATAAGAACGAAGACAACGAGGTTAATAACTTCCGGATAATATAATTTACCTTGCCCTCCCGGTCATAATTATCCGGATTTACCCAAGGTAAGGGGAGAGGGGTCGTTTTGCTGGTCGTACTTCTTCCTCAGGTTTAGCCCCTTTTAGTTTGCAGATTGTATGACGTTCGGCTCGTTAGTTTGGCGATTTTAAGACCTTTCGCTCTATTTCTTTGTCAATATTAAGACTTTGTGACATTTAGGTGTCGATTTGTTCTTGGCGAGTGATAGCGAGCCTGTAAGGGACATTTTTCTATCGAAATATGTACAAAATTATCTTGGGTTGGGGAGGGTGGGTATTTTTAAGCTTGATGCAGGTCTATGGAGGAAACTTAAAAACAAATATATACTGTATCTATACTGTATATATATATACTGTATATATATATATATATATATATATATATATATATATATATATATATATATATATATATATATATATATATATACATAAATAGATATATGTATACATATATATATATATACTGTATATATATATATATATATATATATATATAGTATATATATATAGTATATATATTATATATACATACAAATGAGTAAATAAATACAGCCACCCCTCTTAAGCCTCCTTGCTCCTCCTTCCTTACCTTCCTCACAATATCAACATATCATTCCTGAAGTCGGTGTCACTCTAACCACTTTCCGGCAATTTTTATCTGTAAATTTTCGTTTGACAGACTTTCAATTAAGGGGAGGTTTGTATAGTTTGTTCCCTAGACCTCCATCAAGCTTAAAATTACACACCCTTGATCCTATTTCAAGATTTTGTTTTAAAATTTTCAATATAAAATGTCCCGGCCGAAGGCTTATACCGGCCAAAGAGTCCCTTAAATTATAGGCTCGCTATCGTTCGCCAGGAAATAACTGGTTTGCCTTCATCCGTTCGTTTCTCTTAGTGTCAGACGAAAATGTTAGAAACTCATATTTGTTTTGACCAACCCATCAATTAACTTGCAAATAAACCTAATCAATGACATCAATGAAACTAACCCGATCTCCCCTTACATCCTTCTGTACCGGAGACGGCCTTTAACTCTATTCTGGCTACTATTAGACGATTTTATTCAGTTTCAAAAGGGACTCCAGCTACTAAAAGGCTTCGCACTATCTCACTTAACCATTTTTACTACCACAGATCCTTCTTAAGCTGCACAAAATCCTCTAAATATATCTAGAAGAAAATGAAATAGACGTCGCGGTATAGAAGGGGTTAAATCCATAAACCTGTATCCTTTTTCCTCTTCCCCTCTGTCGCCTACTAATTTCCCCCCTCATTAAGGGCAGATTTCCACTTGAGGGAATATGTTTCTGGACCCCTTTCTCCCTCATGTTTAGCCCCATTGCTTTAAGATTGTAAGACGTTCGCCCCATTAGTTTGCCGATTTTAAGAACTTTCACCCCGTTCCTGTCAATTTTAAGATCTTTCGTGCCGTTTAGGTATCGATATTTTCCTGGCGAGCGATAGCGAGCCTGTAATTCAAGAGAAACATTTGAGAGGGAAATTTTCTACAGAAAAATGTACTAATTAATCTTGAAAGGAAGTTTAGGGGGTGTAATTTCAAGCTTACAGAGGTCTAGGGGACAAACTAAAAACCTCCCCTTAACCCTCTCGCTATCCTGTGGACTCGGGGGTTGCCGTTTAGCATTCAGAAATAGAGTTCACGCAATTTCATAATTACCTCTCCAAAAGTAGTTTTTTGCCCACAGCTCACTCAAAGACAACTGCAGAGGTTGACGTAACTAAACTAAAGGTTTCTAAACCCCACTGATGGTCACAAAGGCTTTTAAGTATCCATATTTGTGTTCACCAACACACCAATTCATTTACAAATAAACCTAACTAATGAAATACATGAAAGTAATAAATACATGTGGTACTCCAAGGACTCACACCGAAATTCCGCACACTAAGCATTAGGCTATCAAGACAGAAAGAGAACAAATCGCGTCTTGTGCGTGAAAGGGTAAAGCTTCCTACCCCTCTCCCATCCATTATGCCTCCTTACCTCCCCTCTCCCTCCACCACCACCACCACCACCGCGTCATTTCCTCCACCATTAGACCATTTCCTCCCCTCTACACCCACCCCTCTCCAACCTAATATTATCCCTTTCTACCACCATTGCCTCAATTGACTGCTTCCTTGCCTCTTAGCAGTTGTGTTGTATCATAATAATCCCTTATGTACCACCAACGTGTTTGTGATTTTATTCTAACTATATTTAGAGGATTTTGTGCAGTTTAAGAAGGATCTGTGGTAGTCAAAAAGGTCAGGTGAGATAGTTCGAAGCCTGTTAATTGCTGGAGGCTCTTTTGAAACTGAATAAAATCGTCTTATATTAACCATATTTGTTTCCCAGAGTTTACTTGTTGAGTAGAAGAAAGATTTGGGAAATAGGTTTACTCTTGGGTTAGACAGTTGAACAGAATATGAGTGGGAATGTGTTGAAGAGCGGTTAGCCTCACTCCCCGAGTCTCTGTAAGGGAGGAGGTAAGGAATGAGAAAGCTCTGAAGAACACTGATTATTGTAATAGGGGTAGAAGAGAGAAGTGCAACACTGCGGGTGTAGAGAGATCATTTTAGGGATTTAATAAAGAGGTGCGTTGATGAGACGGAATATATATATATATATATATATATATATATATATATATATATATATATATATATATATATATATATATATATATATATATCGTTGAAGGTAATACTAAACTCTACATGCAGAGCTTCTTGGCTATGCTTTCTTTTCTTCTGATGGCTTTCTTGGCCTCTTCAGGAAGGTTATGGATCAGCTCTCCATAAGTCGTCATTGTCCCTGGCTTTTGACATCGGCTCTGCAGTTGTCCTCTCTCCTCTGGAGAAGACCACTGCAGAATCGATTTGAATATAAAACAAGAACAAGCTCATGACAAATTTATAACAGGGCCTATATGTAAAACGGGAGGTCACATATGAATCATCATCTGTGTGGCCAATTAAAACCAATTGGCATTACAAACGAGACAATATGAATGTCACAGCGTAGGCCTATAACTACTGTCATCAGCAGTGCGAATCATTTATAATATATTTGCATTATAAAGTATTCGATTGGACCACAGATTCCGAAATACTATAGCTGCACACGCCAGCCAATCCTCTTAACCCATTGACGATCATGACGGGTTTTGACAGTTTATGCGGGGTATCATTAGACGAGTGTATGCAGCTTAGGAAGGAGCTGTGGGATTTTATAGGGTATAGACTGTCCCGATTACTCCTCTTGACTGCCATAATTATACCCTTCCTAATCTGAAAAAAATCGTCTAATGTTAGCCCGCATATAATATATTTATATTAATTTTACTCAAACACCAAACACCTCCCAAAGAAATTCAGTAAAGCAAGCATGTGATCCACCGGGACTCGAACCTAGGTTACCACATACAATTTTAAACACTAACCATTTCACCATCAAGGCTGTCAAAGCGGTTAATTCTGGAGTATCAGCGATCAAACGAACGGAATATCGTTAGCCTATACATTATATTGAATGAATTACATCAACAGTTGGAGGTGGTTGTGAATGGATGTTTCTGTGTTTTAGTCTCATCGTCATATGTCTGCATAATACTGCTCTTATTTTTGTTATTTTATTATAGTAACTCGCAGGTTTACTTGTATTTTAATCAATTGGTTATTGATAAACTCAAATCTAAATACTCTGATTTCCAAACCTATCTGTATAATATGAAACTGTTTAATGTACCGGGTATGATATTATATAACAAAGTCAATATTTGTTTGCATAGGCTAATAATGATTAGTACCGGTACCCTGATTTCATCATGTTTATCTTAAGTCAAGATATGTGTGATTGTAATACTATTGTTAACATCGTGCTTTAACACCAATAACCGCCAAATGAAATTAATGAAAACGTTTTTTTCCCAGGATTCGAACCTAGGATATCTCATACAGAACTTACACGCTCCAACCATTACAGCATCAAAATAGTTATAAGTACAGCACATGGTCACGGTTAATATCCAGTTATCGAATACTGGATAATAATCAAATCATGTACTGCACCCAACTGCACTATGAATAGCCTAATGATTAAGCGAGAGGACAGCATATTATATGAGGCACAGATCACATAGGACCGACCTCGCTACCAAATATAAATGGGAGTTGAAATTGTAAAGGCTGACTCAATCAACCCTCTGACTTCCATATAGTGACATATACCCTTCCTAATCTGAATAAAGTAGTCTAATAATAGCCAGGAAACAAAGAAACCACGTATTGTATTTTGAAAGGGCTAATCAAGACTCAAGGTATGAATATGAATACAGTTTTATATCAATCCAAATTATCTACATGTCTTGCTAGTGTGCACGGGTATGTTTATGGCTTAACCCCTTCTGTACCGGCGACGTCTTTATAATTTTATTTGGGCTATATTTAGACGATTTTGTGCAGCTTAAAAAGGATCTGTGGTAGTAAAAAGGGTTGTTGTTGTTGTTGTTGTTGTTCCCCAAGCTGCCTGGCCGAACAGCCCCAAGGCCCCGAGTAAGGCCAAGGCCATAAACGAGCGCCCCCACAGAACCCTCCTGCCGACACAATAAAGCCTGGGTGACCGAAGCCACTCCATGGCGGGGAGCTGAGAGGGTGCGTAAACGCCCGGGAAACCAAAGCCCCACCCAGGGCCCTGTGCCCCTCAGCAATTATGAAGAGAAAGTTGAGGGGCAAAGGAATAATGTGACACTTTAGCTTCCAATCTTGGTAGATTGGGAGGTCAATCCACGGAAGAGACGCCGTCACTTGAGATCTAGAAAATATATAAGTAAAAGGAACAGTCAGAGTAAGCTATGGGTATGGCAGAGATCGCTCAGGTCTCACTCTGATAGACCAGCCCATCGCCAAAAGGGGTTAAATGAGATAGTTCGAAGCCTCTTAATTGCTGGAGGCCCATTTGAAACTGAATATAATCGTCTAATAGTAGCCAGATTAAAGTTAAAACACGTTTTCGGTACAGAAGGGGTTAAGGGGGAAGAGTTTATTTTTTGGTCGATTATTTCATATGTATATATATTTTTTTTCCTCCCTAGACCTCCATCAAACTTAAAATAACATCCATTAGATCTCCATTCTAGATTAATTTGTACATTTTTCAGTAGAAAAATGTTCTGGCCGAAGGCCGGTTCTTCCAACATTACAGTCTCCCTATCGTTCGCCAGGGAAATAATCGACACCTAGATATCACGAAAGGTCTTAATGTTGAAAAAGAAATGGGGCTAAAGGTCTTAAAATCGACAAACTAATGGGGCAAGCATCTTTAAAAATTAAAACTAATGGGGCTAAGCATGAGGAAGAAGGGGGCCAGAAAAACGGCCCACTCCCCTTTTAAGCTATCAAGAGCTGTGTTTAATCTACGAGATAATTCTTTATCTGAAACGTACATCGCCGAGTTTCATTTTTGTTTATTTATTTATTTAGTGTTTGTATTTATTAATTATTATTTATTTCACTACCGGGGCTAACAAACTGTATTCTTAACCCCTTCTGTACCGGTGATGTACTTTTCATTTATTCTGGCAACTATTAGACGATTTTGGACAGCTTTAGAATTATGTCTACCCATTAAAAGGGTACAGACTATCTAAATTAATCCTTTACCATATACCATATATTCTTCCTACGCTTCATAAAATCGTCTAAATGTAGCTGAAATAAATTATAAAAGACATCACCGGTACAGAAGGGGTTAACTGTAAAGACGTGTACATGTTTTGTTTATTTATATATTATATTTTACCTTTCAGTACAAGCCGCAACACCCTGGAGAACGTTGTGAGTAAAACATATACGTTACTGTTAGTTTATGTCTATAGATTATAATAGCTACCCCTGCTGAATTGCCTGATTTATATATAACTGTGTTGGTGGTGTAATTGTTTAGATGCTTATGTTCTGGGTGTGGTGTCCCGAGTTTGAATCCCGGGAGGACCATATGCTTTCATTAGTTTATTCAAGTACATTAGGGTTTGTAATGGATGATTAATGTTAAGAACGGGGTGTTCCTTAAGGTCGTTGCACACTGACACGATTGCCCCTCCAGGCGAGTTCCCGACTCGAAATTTCAGCCTGATACGGCGAATCGGTAACATAATCGTGGATATTGGGAATTAGCCGTGGGTGACTCTCACGGTCCAAGTGACGTATCGGGGTCGATACGAGATTTTAAGCTATTCAATAGTTCATGGGAATCCCCCGAGTCGGAAAAAAAAACACCGGAAAAAAACGGCACAGGAAAAAAAGTCACAAATTACGGACTAGGAAAAAATGGCACATACAACCAAATATTGAAGAAGTAATAGATCAATAAAATGTGTTTCGATGCAATATGCAATATTGCATAATGTAATTATATATATCTGGTAGTGTACTCACCACAAGTTAGGTTAGGTTAGAACTTTAAAACCAGAATGTTGCATAAGGCTGACCGGCCCACACGAAGCAGATCCCATTCACACCCAACCCATATCATTCATATGACTATCAAGTTTGCACTTGAAATGTTCTACCGTTCTTGAGCTAACCACACACTTCCACAACTCTGTTCCCAAACCAGTGCTAACCTATATCTTTTCTAAAGCAAAACTTATCCAATTTGAAGCCATTTGAACGGGTAATCTCGCCGTTATTAAGCCTTATTTATATCTCCCTTGTTGATATACTTTTCATCCACTTAAACACGTATATCATATCTCCTATACATATTCGTCTTTCTAACGAATGCAAGCCAAGGGTTATCAGCCTCTCCTCATATGATAAATTTCTAACAATGTGGATCATTTGCGTCAATCTTCGTTGGACTACCTCCAGAGAGTCAATACCCATTCTATAATAAGGACATCAACACTGAACAGCATAGTCCCAGTGAGGTCTCACATTAGGTCAGGTTAGGTTAAATAGAAATATAGTATAATTAAAGCAAAATATAGAAGTACAATAAATATAACAAATATATTAACATTATTAAATTCTTGAATAATAAATAATTTAGGAATAAATCCTGGATAATAAAGTTGCCTAATTAAACATTTTGATAGATTTTCATAATACAGTATGCGATTTTTTCCTACCCCGAAGAATGTTTTTTTTTCCCCCAGTGCCCTTATTTCCAGTGCCTTTTTTTCCTGTGCCTTTTTTTTCCTACATTCGGTCCGCACGGCAGGTTTATGCCCCAGACGACGTTGATACGGGCCATATCAGCTTTGATACGGACCATACGATTGTGATACGGCGAATTTGCGATGGAGACCAGACTCAGACGATTTTTTGCAGTTGCGGGGGGATTCTCGCGATCTTTTGACCAGCTCAAAACTTCGTATCGACCCCCAATACGTCGCTGCTTGGACCGTGCGAGTCACCGACGGCTAATTTACGATACCCACGATTATGTTGCCGATTTGCCGTATCAGGCTGACATTTCGAGTCGGGAACTCGCCTGGAGGGGCATTCGTGTCAGTGTGCAACGACCTGGTACCCGATACATTGCTTGGACCGTGCGAGTCACCCACGGTTAATTTACGATACCCACTACTATGTTGCCGATGGTGTGGTGAGGGAGGTGAAAAGGAGAACTATGGGAAGAGGATTGGGTTTAGTAAGAAAGAATGGTAGAGATTGGGAGTTGAATCAGCTGCTGTTCGCTGATGACACAGCATTGGTGGCGGATTCTGATGAGAAACTGCAGCGGGTAGTCAAAGAGTTTGGTGTGGTTTGTGGAAGGAGGAAACTGAAGGTGAACGTCAATAAAAGTAAAGTAATGGTGTGTAATAGGGGAGAGCATAGGGTGAATCTAGATGTGAGGCTGGATGGGGAAATATTGGAACAAGTAGAGTGTTTTAAATATCTAGGAGGAACGATAAGCAGGAGTGGAGGTATGGAAATGGAGGTAAAACAGAGAGTGTGTGAAGGAAGGAAGGTTTTCGGAGCAATGGGAAGTATGTGGAAGACGAGAAATCTCGGAGTGAAAGTAAAAAGTGCACTGTATCAAGGAATTGTTGTGCCAACAGTGATGTATGGGGCTGAGACATGGGCTCTGAAGAAAAAGGAGAAAAGAGGGCTGGATGTGATGGAGATGAGCTGCTTGAGGAGTATGTGTGGAGTTACTCGTAGAGACAGATTGCGGAATGAAGAGATACGTAGGAGAGTGGGGCAGCAGGAACATTTGTCAGCCAGAGTGGACAGAAGGGTGCTGAGCTGGTATGGTCATGTTGAACGAATGGGAGATGAAAGGCTTACAAAGAGAATATGTGAGTCAGGTACAAGGGGAGATAGAAGGGCAGGAAGACCCCCATTGAGATGGAGAGACTGTGTAAGAAAGGCTTTGGATGATAGAGGAATGACTATAGATCAAGCAGGGGAAGTGGTGGTGGACAGGAGTGAATGGAGAATGCTTGTGAATAGTTGAGTGAACACGTGGTCATTTGGAGTAAGGGGTCGGGCGCAAGTTGGACTAGATAATAGTCCATCAGGCGCCTGGCCCGGGGAGACGATTAATATGAAGGGTGCGCCTGGAAGTGTGGTGTGAGGGCTTGTGGCTTTGGCTCCGCTAAATCTCTGCCTGCCGAGATTGGAACCTCTCCGGGTGGTCGGGGGCCAGAGGAGTGCTGGAGCGACCTTGGTGACCCTGGTCTCTGGGTCTTCTCCTGGGTGACCTAGATGTGTGTGAATTTGTGTTTTTGTATCTGTGTTTATTCGTTGTTTTATGTTGTTTTTGTGTTTTCCCTGTTCTTGCTCTGTCTTGAGTCGGCTACCCCCAAAATGGGGATTGGGCCTGAGCATATAGATAGATAGATAGATGTTGCCGATTCGCCGTATCAGGCTGACATTTCCAGTCGGGAACTCGCCTGGAGGGGCAATCGTGTCAGTGTGCAACCACCTTTATCAGTGTGGAATATCCTCGTTGTTTGTGTTATATAAAATGGTTGACTGAACAATGATGGAGAACTGTGTAAATAATTGTAATATTAAAAGGGAAAACAGTGATACAGTCACACAAGCAACATTAAGGGGAGATGGGTAGCTTTTCTGGTCCCCCTTCTTCCTCGTTAGTTTTCAGATTTTAAGGTTAGAGGTTACGATTTCTGCCCAACCTAGAATGAACGGACTATACCACCACAGTATGCACCAGACACACAACACCACTATCAGCCATAGTTGCATCGCTTTGTTCGGGTTGCAGTTTCGTTTGCAACCGATCAACTTGTGTCGCTGATAGCAAGGCAATACCTTTCTAGACAAGGCATTGAGCAAGGGCGGTGGAGGAATAGGAACAGAAGGAAGAGGAGGAAAGGAAGGGAAGAAATAATACAAACACGATTGGAAAGTTAAAATACATATATATATATATATATATATACACATTATATATATATATATATATATATATATATATTATATATATACAATATATATACCTATTTATAAATATATATATATATATATATATTATATATATATATATATAAATATATATACCTATTTATAAATATATATATATATATATAAATATATATATATATATACAATATATATACCTATTAATAAATATATATATATATATATATATATATATATATATACAATATATATACCTATTATAAATATATATATATATATATATATTATATATATATATATATATATATACAATATATATACCTATTTATAAATATATATATAATATATACTGTATATCTATATATCTATCTATCTATATATATATATATATATATATATATATAGGACAGCTGTGAGAATCGAAGGAAAAAGAAGAATGGAAAGGGAATTACGAGCAAATTGAAAGAAGGTGAGCAGAAAAACGAAATATATCAGCACTGCAGGAGGATGCAGGAGGATGAATGAGAAAGGGAGGGACAATTTCATAATGATAGGAGGAAGAGAAGGGAAGAGGAAGAATAGAGAGGTAATTGAGAGAAGACGAAAGAAAAATGGGAAATACAATAGATAAAATGCATAAAATACTGTAGATACAATGCATAAGAATAAAATCAAGGAAGAGTAAGAATAGATTGGTAGAAAGGTAATGGAGAGAAGACGAACGAAAAATGGGAAAGAGAATAGATATAATGCATAAGAATAAAACCAAGTGTGGTGGAATGATGAGAACAGACATATAGGGAAAATGAAAGTGGGTGAGTAGGAATAGATAGGGCGGTAATCGAGAGAAGACGAGAGAAAAATGGGAAAGGTAATAGATATAATGCATAAGAATACAATCAAGTGTGATGGAAGGATGAGAAAAGGTAGATAGGGAATATGAAAGAGATTGGTAAACAAACAACTGTACCGGTATTTGGTATTTTCCCTATAAAAGTAGGTTGAAGAAAAACAATTGTCATAGTTATCTCACGAACTGTAGGCCTAGCTACCTTTAAGAGGGGATGGGCGCATTTATTTGCCTTTGTATTGATTGTTTGTATGAATTTCTTAGTTTCCTCCCTAGACTTCCATCAAGCATAAAAAAACACCCTTAGAGACAAATTTTTACATTTTTCGGTAGAAACATTTCTCGGCCGAAGGTCGGTACAGAGCAAGAAGCTGTGTGGGGATAAAGAATCCTCGGAGACGGTTAAGCATACCTAACTTATGGGAAGCTGTTTTTAGCACGAGTTACCCTCCTGGGTGACGGTTGGTCCTATCCAGAGTGAGGTTTGGCATCTTTTACCCAACCGTAGCTGTTTCTGTATGTCTCTTTTACTGTCCTACATTTCCTTCTGAGGGGCAGGGGGCTAGGAATCCTCCTCCCCTTGTAAAATTCACCTACTGGACGAGACAGAATAAGGGGCGAGGGAACGCGAAAGTGGTCCTGTACCCTAAGAATTGGAACTTTAGATGCTGTTTCTGTTCGGGCTCTGTCTAGAGTCGGCCACCCCCAGCCATGCCTGAGTATATACATACATACATCCTGTCACCAGGGTTCGAGCCTTCTGAAAAAGCCTTGGAACGTAACAGACCTATACCCTGTTTATTTTCAACCGACGGTAAATTGCAAAGTTCCCATCAAGATTTCTCAGTTATTTTGAAGATTTTGTTTGTGAAATGTGGTGCTAATTCTATAAACTTGGTCTTAATAGGATGCAGAGACATAGTAGTTTCATATTTTTCCATTAAGTATCGAGGAATTAGCTGCTAAGGGATTCAATTTATCGTCAGTTGAAAAGAAACCGAGTGTAGTCAACCAGTTCTCACCTCTCCCATTTATTCCCTTCTTTTATCTCACCCTTCACTTTCTCGCCCTCCAATCTCTTTCCTCTGTACCAATTAATCCCATACCATCCACCCCCCCATTAACCACGCCTGCGACACTCACTCTCGCTCTCTCTCTCACTCTCACTCTCTCTCACTCTTTCTTTCCTTTTTGCTTTCGTCTTTCTCTTTCTTTCCTTCTTTCTTTGAACCTTTCTTTCTTTCTTTCTGTCTTTCTTTCTACCTTCCTCTTTATTTGTTCTTTATATATTTATTTCAATCTCTCTCTCTCTCTCTCTTCTTTTTTCTTTCTTTCTTTCTTTCTTTCTTTCAATCTGTTTCTTTCTGTTTCTCTCTCTTCCTATTTATTTATTTCAATCTCTCTCTCTCTCTCTCCTTTCTTTTTCTTTCTTTCAATCTCTTTCTTTTCTTTGTGTCTTTCTCCCTTCCTCTTTATTTTTCTTTATATATTTATTTCAATTTCTCTCTCTCTCTCTCTCTCTCTCTCTCTCTCTCTCTCTCTCTCTCTCTCTCTCTCTCTCTCTCTCTCTCTCTCTCGCTCTCTCTCTCTCTCTCTCTCTCTCTCTCTCTCTCTCTCTCTCTCTCCATAAAACATCGAATAGCTCATTTCCCACCAATTTACCTCCAATACATCAATATGAAAATAACTGCGTTCATTTATTCCTCACCTCAACTAAAGTAAAAATTATCGGAATATAATAAATGAACAAGGTGAGAGGGAAGGGAGTTTTAAAGATATGAAATATTACAATGCAATGCATGATCGCTATTCTGGTAGATGTTTGTGAAAAATAACAACTACACTCAGATACCATAGTCTTTAGCCCACTCATAAATATTTTTGGACTTCACCTATTTCTAATTATGCAAGCATATAAATGGAAACGAATTTAAGTAAATATTTGTCTTTACATTAACAACAAAAATACATATTATTTATTGAATAGCAAGTTCTAGCCAAATTTAAATCCAAATAATTATAGTTGCATAAAGAAAATCATAGTTGGTCCACGAATGTGTATGAGTGGGCTATAGACTATGGTATCCGAGTGTACCTAGGTGATATTGGTTTGAATTCGGCTATGTTGAGAGGGGGAGTTACTTTGGGAATAAACATTTACCTTATACGCCTACTTAAAGAGAGAGAGAGCGAGATTGATAGACCTCTGAATCTAACAAATTGCATTCATTTTCACTGCCTATATACAATATATCACACCCTTCTCTCCAGTCATGTATATATGTCGTAGGTGACCCATACATTAATAGAGCAACATGTCTGCTTCGTACGTTGTTCCTATGCAGCCATTGGTCATTCACAAGATTATGTTTTCAATACCTGTTCCTATTGAGGCATATATATTTCTCTGACGGGATATAGAGATGTTTCGCCCACCCTAGATCCCTGGTCGGTAGTATATCTTAAGGGGAGATGGGTCGTTTTTCTGGTCCCCCTTCTTCCTCATATTTAGCCCCATTAGTTTTGAAATTATAAGACGTTGAGCCCATTAGTTTGACGATTTTAACACCTTTCACCCAATTTCATTGTCAATATTAAGACCTATCGTGCCATGTAGGTGTCGAATTATTCTTGGCGAGCGAAAGCGAGCCTGTAAATATATGAGGATATATACAAATTTATCTTGAGGGGGGGGGTCTAGTTTTTTTGGTTAATCTTTGTTTTTCTTTTTAGTTTGTTGGACGTCTAGCTATTACAAAAAAAAAACAAAAAAAAACATGAATACATTAATTAATAGACCAAAGAAAAGAGCTCATCTCCCCTTAATGCCGGTTCCTCCTAAATGATATGTTTGCTATCGCTCGCCAGGAAAAAATCGACACCTAAATGGCACGAAAAATCATAAAATTGACAGACATTGGGGGAAATGTCCTAACATCGACAAACTAACGGTGCGAACGTCCTACAATCTCAAAACTAATGGGGCTAAACATGAGGGAGAATGAGGTTCGGAAAAATCTCTCTCTCTCTCTCTCTCTCTCTCTCTCTCTCTCACTTTAACTTTTGAGAGCGAGCATAAGTCGATAACAATTAATGGATCCTCATTAATTTGTTTCCGCTTCAGTTCTTCCATTATGATCCAGAAAGTATGACCACGGAGAGAGTGAAATTTAGAAGAGGGATAATGTTTGTTATGGCCATTCTTTTCATTTTGTCACCATTATATTTCACGTTCTCATATTTCCGAGGGCCACGGAGAGGGTAAAATGGATCTTGAAGAGGGAGACAATGGGGTATATCCATTATGTTACCGGTATAATTCACGTTCTCATATATCCTAGCTTTTTTCATTAATTTCATTAACAAAGAGGTAAATTGGACCAAAACTAAATTCCCTCTACTTCGCTTTAAGGGTGGATAGGCTTAATTATTTGCTCATATTCTATATATTTTTAGAATTATTTTAGTTTCCTCCCTAAACCTCCATCAAGCTTAAATATAATACCCCCAAGACCCTCATTCAATATAATTAAAACAAAAATAATAATAATTAGAAACATTTCCCAGCCGAAGGCCGGTTCTTCTTAAATTACAGGCTCGCTATCGCCCTCCAGGAAAAAATCGACACCTAATTGACACAAAAGGTCTTTAAATTGACATAAATGGGGCAAACGTCTTAAAATCTCAACACTAATAGAGCTAAACATGAGGGAGAAGGGAGTCCAGAAAAAGCTCCTCAAGTGAGAATCTCCCCTTAATTACGTAACTTAGGGTACCTCTACATCGTCTTACAGTCCAGCCCACGAAGTTTACAGATTCCTTTAAAACTCTCTCTCTCTCTCATTGATCATACAAGTATATTTATCTATTTATTTATCTATCTATTATGCCTTTATCCCCGAGGAGAAGGAAGGAAGGGAGGGGGGGGGGGGGCGTATTTTTAATAATGCTCGTATCTCCGCAGGCTTCTCCATAATTTAACATTCCTTTGTATCTATCACCGTAACATCTAAATACGCCAATGTTACCCAGTCAATCCAGCGCATTACATAGGTACAATGCTATTTACCGATATAGGCCGATATAATATTTAAGACAAGCGGTAGTGACGCGAGGTTTAATGAGTAAACACCCAAAGAAACAAACAAAAATACACACATAAGACCATACAGACACCACTGATGGCCCATCTCACGCCCCAGCTACTATTGGTGTACGGTAGTCATTCAATTGCCCACTTGCGAGTTTCAGGCTATAAAGAAGTTGGAGCTGTAGACAACGATATATAAAAAAATTTACAGCTAAAATGCGGTCGTAGTACATATATAAATACATAAAACCCAATTCAACATACCATTTATCCATCAGAAACCTACATTATTATTGCATTTCGGTTTAATTTTGATGTTTACCACTCCGACTTCCTTATAGCCTGAAACTCACAAGTGGTCAATTGGGAACTGCTGGACGTCATTTCGATAACTTGTCGTAACGGGTGATACAAATCCTTATCACCCGACTCAAAGTATTAGGGTTTAGAATGTAAACTTTACATCCGGAATATTGATAAGACCTAATTTGGTGTACCGACTAGCCATTTACCATTTACTATTTACTATTTACTGTTTTACACACTGAAAAATCCCCCAGCCCATTCATGTTTACAGTGAAATAATTAAGGGGAGATGAGCGTATTTATTTTCACATTTATATATATTTTTATAATTTGTGTTTAAAGTTTCCTCCCTAGACCTCCATCAACCTGTGAAAAACACCCCTTAGACCCCCTTTCAAGATAAGTTTGTACATTTTTGCGGTAGTAAAATGTACCGACCAAAGGCCGGTTGCTATTAAAATTACAGGCTCGCTATCGGTCACCAGGAACACATTGACACCTAAATGGCACGACAGGTCTGAAGATTGACAACGAAATGGGGCGAAAGGTGTCAAAATCGCCAAACTAATGGACCGAACGTCATACAATATGAAAACTAACGGCGCTAAACACGAAGGAGAACGGGGACCAGAAAAACGACCCATCTCCCCTTAATGGTGAAATAATTAAGCCAGGGTTGTGGTGACGTTCAATCTGGGCGGTCAGAGAGAGAGAGAGAGAGAGAGAAAGAGATAGGGGCGGGGGAGGGGGCGCTAAGTCAGACATGCTAGCTAACTTGATATGATAACCCCCCTGGGTGGGAATGATGTTTGGAATGCATCACGATCTTCAAAATTATCATTAATAGATGATAGTATTACCAATATTCTATCTAATGACACACACACATCGTTGTTATGGCGTACCGGAAATTATATGGAAATAAACCAATACAGTAACATGCTTATCCCCATTAGTTTTGACATTTGAATACGTTTGCCCCATTAGTTTGTCGATTTTAACCCCTTCACCACCATTACGTAATGTTAATCATATTCTGGTTACCATTAGACTATTTTCTTAAGTTTTCAATCTACCTCTACGACTCAAAAGGGTAAATACGATCCCAATAATCCCTCTTAGTAACATAGGTTCTTCTTAACCTGCATAACAGCATATAATTGAACGAACAATCAAATGTTAAAAAGGTGTCATGGTGCTGAAGGGGTTAAGACCTTTCGTCCCATGTCTTTGTCTATATTAAGACCTTTCGTGCTACTTAGGTGTCGATTTTTTCCTGGCGAACGATAGCGACGACCCTGTAATTGTGGAGGAACCGGCCTTCGGCCGTGATATTTCTCTCTCTCTCTCTCTCTCTCTCTCGCCATTCACTTTTATCATCACCACCATCAATTTGACCCATTACCATCAAACTACCGCCATCATCCACCTCATCGCCACACCAGAAATTCAAAACCTCATCAGACAACGCGACATACTGAAACACTCCCCAGCACCCCACACACAAGACATCACACAACAAATTCAAGCACTCAACACCCAAACTAACAACAAAATACAAAAACAATAAAAACTAAATTGGAATAACTTCCTACAAACGCTTGATCACAAAACAAACCCCAAAAAACTCTACAAAATACTAAACAGCATCACACTTTCCAACAGCAACACAACACAATCACATGCTGCAATCACAACAACAGACTCTACTCCTTCATGTAAACAACAAGCAAACACTCTCATCAATCACTTTTCACATGTCAGCCACCTAAAACCTCACAAAGACGACCGACGTGTCATCCGACGTAAGAGACAATTCCCCACAGACCCTGACTATACACCCTTCACCAATCACCAGACAAAGCATATCATCAACAATCTCAAGCACTCACCCGCCTGTGGCCTAGACAACATAAGCAACATACACCTCAGACACCTGGGACCACAAGGCATACAAGCACTCACTAACATATCAAACTACAGCTATTCACACAACACAATACCAGACATTTGGAAGCATGGTATCATCATCACATTCCCCAAACCCAACAAAGACCCCATGCTACCCTCCTCGCACCGCCCCATCACACTTCTTTGCTCTCCCTCCAAAGTCATGGAACGCCTAGTATTACAACTAATTACACCTGACCTACCCCTAGCTCCAACACAACATGGCTTTAGGCCACTGCACTCCACAAACACTCTTCTCACAGACCTTACACAAAGAGCTTTCGACGGCATCAACTCAGCTAGACCACCACACAGATCACTATTAGCCACACTCGACATTAGTAAAGCCTTCGATGCCATCCCCCGCCACAACCTAACAAACAAAATCTACAACACAAACATGCACAACAACACAAAAAGGTAGCTGGCCAACTTCCTAGCAGGCAGATGTGCACACGTATCTTTTGCCGGTCAGTCATCTAAAATCAGAAACTTTCCAAACGGAGTCCCACAAGGATCCGTCCTATCGCCCGCACTCTTCAATCTGTACATGCACGATATAACTACACCCAATACGCCCCAAATAAACTTAGCCTCCTATGCAGATGACATAACACTCACATGCACACACCATGACCCAAAAAGAGCAACAGGTCTCCTTCAACCCTATCTCAACACACTACATGGCTGGTGCACTACAAACAGACTTAATCTAGCCCCAGCCAAATCCACCGCAACCCTGCTCACAAGTTGGACAGGAGAACACGAATACATCCCTCAACTCACCATAAACAACACACCCCTAACACATACACACACACCCAAAATCCTAGGAGTAACATATGATACTCATATGACATTCAAACAGCACACCACAAACATTAAAAAGAAACTGACACCCAGACTTAACGCCCTCAGGTCACTTGCTCACACAAAATTTGGACACAACAAAGAAACTACCACCACAGTATATAAACAATACATAAGATCAGTGATGGAATACGCAAGTCAGGCCTGGGCTTCTAACCTAGCTGAAACACATCATAAGACCTTACAGACTATTCAAAACAAAGCCCTGAAGATCATGACAGGCTGCACAGCTACTTCACCCACAGATCACCTACACCAAGAAACCAAAATCCTCAAAGTCAAAGACCATCTGGACATGAGAGGCACTCAATTCCTGGCAGCAGCCTCCACGAACCAAGACCACCCACTAAAATACTTGGCAACACACCCACAGACACCAAGAAATATCAAAACAACACCCAGCACACGGTATCACACACAATTATTGTCCTCTCTCCCTCCCTGCCCACCCCGAACCAACTTCCAGAAGCACATCCATACTCATATCTCTCACCGATCCATCCACTCACTCACAGACAACACGCAGCTGCATGCACGACCTCCCGAAATCCATCCTTCCGAATCCTCCCTTCCTCGCGAGGACAGAGTCCACCTGGCCAGGCTGAGATGCGGACACCATCCAGCTCTCCTGAGCTATCAGTAGAGACTGGATGACTCCGTTGTCAACGCCTGCCCGGGATGTAACACAGCACCCCATACCATTAAACACATCATAGAAGACTGCATTTCACACAACCACTTACGCCAACAACACAATCTACACTCAATGAGAGCTCTGTGGGAAAGCCCGATCGTGGCCATGGCCTTTCTCAGGGACTCGGGGCTGTTCGGTCAGGCAGCTTAGGGAACAACAACAACAACAACAACCTCATCGCCATCCATCTCTGTGGCACTGTATTATCCCATACAGTACCAGGAACGTCCTTTTTTCATAATTTTCTAGCAACTAGTAGAAGATTTTCTTCAGCTTAGGAAGGAGCTCTAGCAATAATAGGGGCTTCAAGCTATCTCAACCAAGCCTTTTACCTAGCACAGAGCCTTCCTGAGCTGCATAATATCGTCTAAATATAGCTATAGAATAAAATATAACACGAGTCGCTGGTACTCAAAGGGATAATTATTCTGACTACGGGACAGCACCGGTAACCAATCAGCCTCTCTCACTGACAGGCTGTTTGTGTGGTTGTAAGGTGAGGCAAAGGGTATGTGTGTGAGAGAGAGAGAGAGTGAGAGTGAGTGAGTGAGAGTCGGTGAGTGTTTTTAGTGTCTTAATTAACCACTTTTACTACTATAGATCCGTATTAAGCTGCACAAAATCGTCTAAATATAGCTAGAATGAAATGAAAAATACGTCGCCGGTACAGAAGAGGTTAAACAACAACTTCTACAACAATAAATTACCGGTCAACTATTATTAATGTTTCAAATTAACCACCCAATTATCCCACTGAATAATTATGCCGTAATTGAACACTATGTTCGTGTTTAGTCACATGTTAGTAGCGGTCGTTCAATTAACTCTTTATAATTATGAAGGGGCTATTTTATATTCTACATCATTTAACTCTTTATAATTATGAAGGGGCTATTTTATATTCTACATCAATTAACTCTTTATAATTATGAAGGGGCTATTTTATATTCTACATCAATTAACTCTTTATAATTATGAAGGGGCTATTTTATATTCTACATCAATGGCATCTGTCTCATGATTAATTAAGGGGGTAGTACTCGCTTTTTCTGGACCCCCTTCTCCCTCTTGTTTAGCATATTTGTTTTGAGGTTTTAAGACGTTCGTTCCGTTAGATAGTTTGGCAATTTTGAGACCTTTCGCCTCATTTTGTTATCAATATTAAGACCTTTTGTGCCCTTTACCTTTAGGTGTCGATTTTTTTTCCTGGCGAGCGATAGCGAGCCCCCTAATTTTAGAAGAAAACATTTTTCTACCGAAAAATGTACATATTTATCATGAAAGGGGTCTAATGGGTGTTCTTCTAAGCTTGATGGAGGTCTAGCGAGGAAACTCAAAAATAAATAAATAAATAAATATATAGACCAAAAACCAAGCACTGTCCCCTTAAAGTCAAAAGAGAGTGTGGTCTTGTGAAGCGTTTTGATCAATTTACGAGTGTGCTAGGAATTGTACTGAAAGTATTAGTTTCAATACCTGTAAATATTGAACACAGTTATGAGCTAATGACATGTCGCACTTATATATCATTGTACAATATGAAGTTGATTACAAGGTGCGCACCGGTTAAGGAGATATTTTGGTCTATTTATTTATATATTCATTTATTTTTTTAGTTTCCTCGCTAGACCTTCTTCAAACTTAGAAAAAACACCCCCTAGACCCCTCTTCAAGATAAATGTGTACATTTTTCGGTCGAAAAATTTCCCGACCCTCTTAAAATTACAGGCTCGCTATCGCTCGCCAGGATAAACTCGACACCGAAATGGCACGAAAGGTATTACAATTGACAACGAAATGGGGTGAAAGGTGTTACTACAATATAGGTAGCAAACTTTCAATGGTAGTTTTGGGTTCCTACCATCATATGCTTCATTTCTATATACTTTTTATCCCCGGGGGAAACAAAAACAAATCTTGTGATTTTTCAATTTTTTTCTTGGGATTTTTTGTTTTGGTCATTAACCTAACCAAAAAATCTAACCTAACCTAACCTAACCTAACCTAATAGCCCCCAAATACATTTAGGTTAGGTTAGGTTAGGATTTTGGTTAGGTTAATAAAAAAAAAAAAAAAAAAATCAAGAAAAAAAAAAAACCCAAGATTTGTTTTCTTTTTTCCCGGGGATAAAAAGTATATAGAAATGAAGCATATGATGATAGGAACCCAAAACTACCATCAGAAATTTGCTACCTATATTGTTGCGTCTCCTGTATATTGACCAAATCGCAAAATAATGGGCCGAACGTCTTATCATGTCAAAAACAAATGGGGCTACACATGAGAAAGAAGTGGACCAGAAAAACTGGTCTTTAGCCCCTTAACCCGTACAGCCCCAGCGACGCGTCTGACGCGACGGCGATGTATGTAACTCACAGCCCCAGCGACGCGTCTGACGCGTCACCCTAATTGCGCCGACCGTAACCTCAGGTGTAGCCACTCAAGAGGGCTCAGATTTGTATGGGAACTGTGTACGTATCCCACGCAACCGTGCCGATGGTTGAAAACTCTCAAAGTCCACGTGCGTGCGCGTGAGCGTGCAATAACCTGTTTTTTGGGGTAATTGCCTTCAATTTTGTACTCTTGTAAAATACGTTTTCGGGGGCTCTGTAGGACCATTCTTTAAGCTTTTTGAGCGGTTTTTCGTGGTTTTTCCTTCATTCCTAACCCATTCGCTATTGTTTCTGGAATAAAACCATTTTTTGAAAACCGGCCGGGTTCTGGTGAACAAACATTACAAAACTAGCCGGGGCTCCACAGGTTAAGGAGAGGGTGCAACAGGGGAAGAGGGTTGTAGGAATGCTGAAATCAGAGACAAGGAATAGGGTGGTCAGCATGGAAGTAAAGAAGTCCTTGCATGATTGTGTGGTAATCCCAACATTGACGTACGGGAGTGAAGCATGGACGTTGTTGGAGAGGCACAAACCAAGCATGAGAGGGGTGGAAATGAGCTGCTTGAGAAGACCATGGGGAGTTACATGGAGGGATAGACAGACGAATGAAGTAGTAAGAGAGGTGTGGTGTGGAATTGAATGTGCTGGAAAGTGTGAAAAGAAACACCTTGGGATGGTTCGGCCATGTGAAACGTATGGGAATTGAAAGTATGACTAAGAGTGTACGATAGTGAGGCGGAATGACGAAGAGAGAGAGGCAGCGAGAGTGAGGTGGAAGGATGGAGTTGAGAGGTATTTGAGTGAAAGCGATTTTGGTCAGCTTACGGGACAGAGATGCATGGGGGCGATTAATTCGTGGCCACCCGTTCGGGGATCATGTCGTCTGGTAATAGATAGACTTTTCTTGAGTTGCTCTACTGCAGAACTATTTACAACTTTTGAGAGACACGTTTTCCAGGTAGCTTAGAACAATTATATATATACTGTATAAAATACAGTATATATATATATATATATATATATATAATTAAGACATCAGTAGGGGGCCGAGGGCACCGCAGTTTCCATAACAAGAGGAAAAATAGAGATAGAGCTGCGCCATACGCCATGTTTATTACTCGAATTTTCGGCATCAACAAGGTGCCATCTTCAGGTTATACAGACTGATCAAAACAATATACAAAATAAGTATTATACTATTGGAAAGAAAATGGATCTAATGTAATACATTCTACGACTTAATAAGTTGAAATATACCTAGTGAAAAAGCTCCCAAATACCTACAAAACAACATTAATCATAACCCACTGGCCTCAAACTCCATCTTGTAAACAATGAACATCAAAAAGCTAAAATTCTTTGATAATTGATAAACACACAATCAAAAAATTACAAAAAACACCCATGTACAGTACCTCAAAAACCTAAGCACATCGGAAGAGATCCACACCCCATGACAGCTAAGGGACAACTAAACTAACCCAACTCAACCAACCACTACTGTTCATACAACCAATCCCCAAGCTTCGGACACTAATTGCAGAGAATGATATAAAGTAAAACATTATGAATTGTGTGAAACGTTAAGTTCAGGATTGATCTTTTTTATTAGTAATTTTTCACCAATAAGTGCTTCATAGTGGCTCCGAAACTTGGCAACTATTTGAAAATCCTCAGGAGTGTAGGGATGGTTTTGTTCTCTAGCATGATTACGAATGGCCGAAAAATATTTTTTTTGCAAAAATTGATCTGATCGATGACTTTTACCAATGTGCTCGAACATTCGCACTTTAAAGGCACGTCCAGAACATCCTATATACCTGGTCTGACCACCAGGACAAGTAAATTTATATACGATGTTCGAGCACAATTGGTCAGGCACTCGATCTTTAAATGAGAAGAAATTTCCTATGGTAAACTCATTCGTGAATATAATTCTAAAATTAACATCAGGGAAACTGGTACTCAACAATGTTGATATATATTTTCTGTACTGATAACTTATTTTACCGTAAAAAAGGCATTTTAATGTATTTTATCAATTTAGGAATATTGGATTTAGTCTGATCAGGAGCACATAGTTTACTGTAAAGAAACCTCTTCAACACCTTGTCAAATAAATCCCTGACATAATTATTGCTAACAAAATAATCTCTAAGTTTGCCTATTTCTTCATGTAAAAGATGATACGTGGAACATATATCATACGCTCTATTTAACAGGGTTTTAATGGAATTTAGCTTGTATATATCTGGAGTGAAACTTAACCAATTGACCCCTTGATGTGTGATGCTTGGCTTTCTATACACACCCGTTGTGAGTCCCTATTCCGTTTTATGAACACTTACATCTAGAAATGCTAATGAACTATTTTCTTCTAATTCACAAGTAAAATTTATATTCTTGTGTTGACTGTTCATATATTGTAAACATTTGGCATTAGCATCATCATTATCGAAAATCAGAAACAGATCATCAACGTATCTACGGTAATACAAAGGTTTGCAATCTAAGGGACAGTTATTAAGCCAACTCACCTCTTTGGTGCATAGGAAGGCTTCAGAATACAAGGGAGCTAAGCAAGATCCCATGCTTAAACCATCTACCTGATTATACAAAGTACCAGCAAACAAAAAACAAGATGCAGATGTGGCAAACTTAAGTAATTTCTTAAGTGTATTCTTATTTATGTCATTGAAATTTTGGGGTTCGTATTTGTCTAATATTATGTCAATATTCGTAATCATGCTAGAGAACAAAACCATCCCTACACTCCTGAGGATTTTCAAATAGTTGCCAAGTTTCGGAGCCACTATGAAGCACTTATTGGTGAAAAATTACTAATAAAAAAGATCAATCCTGAACTTAACGTTTCACACAATTCATAATGTTTTACTTTATATCATTCTCTGCAATTAGTGTCCGAAGCTTGGGGATTGGTTGTATGAACAGTAGTGTTTGGTTGAGTTGGGTTAGTTTAGTTGTCCCTTAGCTGTCATGGGGTGTGGATCTCTTCCGATGTGCTTAGGTTTTTGAGGTACTGTACATGGGTGTTTTTTGTAATTTTTTGATTGTGTGATTATCAATTATCAAAGAATTTTAGCTTTTTTGATGTTCATTGTTTACAAGATCCTCTATCCATAAAACACTACTCTTCCCACTACATATCATACATGTAACTCCATACACCTTACTCAATAAATATGGCAGTACAATTGTTAAGAGCAAACCTGGTGGTCCCTCGGATATCCACCCCCGGCAGGGTTGGGTCATTGACACAGGGCCCTCCCGGTCGTCATCATGCGACTGTGTCAAGAGCATTGCAACGTCCCAAAGCTGCTCGTCGGTGCAGCTTTTTCTTTAGCAATATACGGGGACTTCACTCTAACATCAATTCTGTACACCAATTTCTTCAAGCAGAATCCCCTACTCTCCTTTTTTTGACAGAGACTCAAGTAACATCCACATCTGACACATCTGGATTTAATTTTCCAGGTTATCAACTGCTCCAAAATTTCAGACCTAAAGGAGGTGTAGGCCTATGTTGTTTCGCAAAATCTGAAATTGCCCTGGAGGAGGTTACTAGTTTCAATTGTCCCTATTTTGATTATTCTATATACAAATTAATTTCTGCTGGTAAATTTAAATACATATGTTCCATCTACCGTTCCCCAAATACTCCTCCAGAGCAAAGTCTGGTTAATATACAGGAGACGCAACAATGTGTTTTTCAGGTATTTTTTTTGGTATTTTGATTTTGTTTTTGGTGTTTTAGTCGTATCTAGTGATGACATTGAATGGGAATTAAGCATTTACCCATTATCCATCAATCTAAAGACATGCCCCCCGATAGTGGGGAGGGCTATGAAGATCAGGGAAATTGAGGGGTAAAAAGCGTATAGAACACGATAATACACATTTGTAACCCAAATTTGGCTCGGGTTTGTTCAATTTCCAGACCCATAAAACCCAATTTTTTGAAAACCCGAGCCAAGTTTTGACGAAACTTGGCTCGGATTTAACAAATGTAAAAATGAAAAAATACAGTAACCTTGGTAAATTATTGGCTCGGGTTTTGTCAATTTCCAGACCCATAAAACCCGAGCCAAGTTTTGACGAAACTTGGCTCGGATTTAACTAATTTAAAAATGAAAATAACACAGTAACCTTATTAACATGTTGGCTCGGGTTTTGTAAATTTCCATACCCATATAACCCGACATTTAGAAAACACGAGCCAAGTTTTGACGAAACTTGGCTCGGATTTTACTAATGTTCATGTTAAAATTACACAGTAACCCTAATAAAATCTTTGTTTGGGTTTTCATAAGGTTAACATTAGCCTAACCTAACAACCTTACCTAACCTAACCTAGTAAGAATGGGGTTAACATTAGCCTAACCTAACAACCTTACCTAACCTAACCTAGTAAGAATGGGGTTAACATTAGCCTAACCTAACAACCTTACCTAACCTAACCTAGTAAGAATGGGGTTAACATTAGCCTAACCTAACAACCTTACCTAACCTAACCTAGTAAGAATGGGGTTAACATTAGCCTAACCTAACAACCTTACCTAACCTAACCTAGTAAGAATGGGGTTAACATTAGCCTAACCTAACAACCTTACCTAACCTAACCTAGTAAGAATGGGGTTAACATTAGCCTAACCTAACAACCTTACCTAACCTAACCTAGTAAGAATGGGGTTAACATTAGCCTAACCTAACAACCTTACCTAACCTAACCTAGTAAGAATGGGGTTAACATTAGCCTAACCTTACAACCTTACCTAACCTAACCTAGTATTATTGGTGGGGGCTGCCGCCCCCACACCTCCGCTGGTTGGGTACTGGCTGAAAAACTTATTGTTTTACAGTAGGCCTATGTATTTTATTTTATTTTTGTTCTCCCTTATAATACATTTCAGCTCTTAATGACATATATAGCAATGATGTATAGCCTATGCTCTACCGGACCTATTAGGCCTAAAAAGATCGATGGGCTAACTGTCGGTCCAAAACATCAGTATGGTAACCAACTAGCCCTTGCATGCCAGTTTAATCCTATGCGAAAAAATCTTTTACTTTGTTACTTTGCGATGACCCATTAAGATTCCCTAGCTAGCTGTGGTCCGGCTCCTTTATGTTGTCCCAACCAACCAACTAACCTTAATGAACAGAGGAGGTACTGGGCTGCCTGGCTGGCCGCTGGAGGCTCGATCACCACTCATCTTGGTCAACAGCTGGTGGATTTTTGTTTCGAATTTTTCCATGTAAAACAAGTGTATGTGCATTTCAAAACCAGCTGTCCTCGCCAGCTGTATTTGGAACACTGGTTATTGCACTTTGGACAGTTTACACTTATTGGAAGGCGAAAAGGTCTTAAGCAGCCTCAGTGTTTTTAAAGACGGTGGAAAAAGCTTTGATCGGCTCACACCCTCTACACAAGCTGGCCAGAGTCAAACTGACGGCTTATATCCTGGGCCACCTGTTTTCCAAATCATGGCATCACCTGATTGGTCGATAGACATCACGTGTCAGTGAACTCGAGTACTCTTGGCATGAATTAGGTAGGGTGATTACTTTGGCTATGACGCCACCAGTATAGTTCATTGCATTCGCCACCAGATGTCTCAGTTGTTGACTGACAGTCACGAAAAAGAAGTCTCCCAGATGAAGACGAAAAAGAAGAAGTGTAAACAAACCCTTAAAACGTAAATATCCATATAATATGTATTATGTTAGTTTCCCGGGAATGACACCTACATCAACAATTTGGAGAAAAATCGCTTAATCACATGCTATTGAGCTTAATTTTTTACCAATATTGTAGCGCCTCCTGTATATTGACCCAAAGTCTTTTTGATTCTCTGTCCTCACAACTCAGTGTCCTCAACTTAAATGCTTCTTCTGAAATCACTGTGTTGGGTGATTTTAATGTCCATAATGTTGAATGGCTCACTCATTCAGCCAGGACTGATGATGCTGGTATTGAATGTGAGCTATTTGCAGACTCATTTAATCTCACTCAACTAGTCAACCAACCCACCCGTGTACCAGATAATCCTAATCATAATTCCCACCTGCTGGACTTATTTTTAACAACCAATTCAGAAAATTATGATGTTACAGTGAGGTCCCCGCTTGGATCTTCTGATCACTGTCTGATACAGGCCACCTGTCTATCACCTACCACACCTTCCCACTCTGAACCTGTTTTGGTGACTAAATGGCATTACGATGGGGCAGACTGGGAGGGTCTTCAAGGTTTCTTTATTGATATTCCCTGGACCTCTTTCTTTTCTAATGATGCACACTCCACCTTGAGGCACATACGAGATTTTGTAAAAATTGGAATGGAAACTTTTATTCCTCATCAAAAGTACATTAAAAGATCTAATTCACCTAAATGGTTTGACCATAATTGTGCTAGAGTAACTGAACAAAAAGCAATAGCCTACAATGCATACACAAGATCAAAAACACATGAAGCCTTTAATTACTTTAGAAACATCAGAAATCATGCCAAAACTGTATTAAACCTAACTAAATCAAACTTTCTCCACAAGCAGGCAAATAAACTTCTAAATAATCCAAATGATAACAAAATATTTTGGTCTACTCTTAACTCATTCAAATCCAACTTCACAACTGCTTCATCCATTCCACCATTAAAATCTCCGACTGGCAATCTTGTAAGTGACCCACGAGGTAAAGCTAACCTTCTTGCGGATATTTTCTCAACCAACTCAACCTTAGATGAAATAAATCAAGATGTCTCTGTACTTAATTTTAATTCGCCTGAAATTCCCTCACTTAAGATCCACACCAGACATGTCAAAACTATTTTGCAGAATCTCTCAGTAGATAAGGCTCCTGGTCCAGATGAAATTCCTCCAATAGTACTTAAGAATTGCTCCTTGGTGCTCGCTCCTGTATTGGCAAAAATTTCCGTCTATGTACTCATACCTCATGCTTCCCAGTACCCTGGAAAGAAGCAAACATCCATCCAGTTCCTAAAAAAGGTGCCTCTTCAGATCCATCAAACTACAGACCAATAGCTATAACTTCCACTCTTGGTAAAGTCTTTGAAATTATATTAAATAATCACATAATTAAGCATCTTGAGAATAATAAATTAATCAGTGATAGGCAATATGGTTTTAGACGATGTCGATCAACTGCAGACATTCTTTGCCTTCTTACGCATCAAATCAACCAAGCTACAGACCAACATGGTGAAACACATACAATAGCACTGGATATATCAAAGGCATTTGATAGAGTCTGGCATCAATCCTTATTTTCGAAGATGTCACACTACGGCCTTGCATCATTAGTTCCACTAATTTCTTCTTATCTTCATAACAGAAAAATACGTGTAATGGTAGATGGCCTTTATTCTCAATTTCACTCAATAAATGCTGGTGTTCCCCAGGGATCAGTTTTGGCCCCAATTCTGTTCCTCATTCATATCAATGATCTCATATCTACCACTCATAATCCAATACATTCCTACGCAGATGACTCAACACTCCACAGTTCCTTCACATTTACCAATTCTTTCACCCAACCCGATCTTATAAATTCAAAAATAAGCACTGCAATTTCTCTGAACCAGGACCTTTCTAGAATTGAAGAATGGGGACAAAAGAATCTAGTTTCCTTTAATGCACAGAAAACCAAGTACATTCAATTTTCTAACCGACAGAATCTCACTGACTCCCATATATTTTTTAATGATGTAAATATTCCCACTTCCCATAGTATTGACATTCTCGGTGTAACATTAACTACTAACTTGAGCTGGACACATTATGTTAGAAGCATTGCTAAGAATGCCTCTAAAAAACTGGGACTCCTGTACAGAGTTCGAGAATTCTTCACTGACGAGCAGTTGACCGTAATATATAAAAGTCATGTGCGTTCTCAGATGGATTACTGTTCACCTCTGTGGAGTGGAAGTGGAGTGGTTGCATTGAGGCAGTTGGACAAAATTCAAAATAAAGCTATTAGATTAATCAATAACCCTGCAATCACACAGGACCTTCCTACATTATCCATACGAAGAAACGTTGCATCCCTTGCATTATTCTACAGATATTTTCACAGCAATTGTTCCGAGGAACTTGCTTCAATTGTGCCGCCTCTCCACATCTTTCCCCGTAGAACTAGGGCAGCTGAGAGCGCCCATGAATTTACACTTTCTCCTCCACAATGCAGAACTTCTGCTTATCAAAATTCATTTATCCCTAGAACTACTACTCTTTGGAATTCACTTCCCTCGAATTGCTTTCCACAAACTTACAATCTACAAATGTTTAAATCCAGTTGTTACAAACATTTTATGAATGGAGGATGCCTTTAGGCACATGGACTTTTTGTTTTATCTGTGTTTTTCCTTCCTCCGTTCATTGTCTCTTAAAAAAAAAAAAAAAAAAAAAGAGATGGAGTTTGAGGCCAGTGGGTTATGATTAATGTTGTTTTGTAGGTATTTGGGAGCTTCTTCACTAGGTATATTTCAACTTATTAAGTCATAGAATGTATTACATTAGGTCCATTTTCTTTCCAATAGTATAATACTTATTTTGTATATTTTTAGGATCAGTCTGTATAACCTGAAGATGGCACCATGTTGATGCCGAAAATTCGAGTAATAAACACGGCGGATGGCGCAACTCTATCTCTATTCTTCCTCTTGTTATATATACTGTATATATATGTTAGTAAAGCCAGGTAATAAATTTTCTTTAATACATACGAGGTTGAAAGAAATGGCAATTTCTGCGTTGGATATTTTATTATTCAAAGTTTCCAGGTCTCTGATGAGTTTTCGCTGGGTGGCAAGAAGTAGATGAATGAGATGAGCAAAATTCATGGTGGTACAGGGTTACATTAATGTACATGATGATACAGGATATACGACGCGTGTTTCACTGGACAACCAGCATTATCAAGTAAGGATAGAATGATATAAAAGGTAAACAGGAGGGGTATATATAGAGGGTGGAGGATCAGAGGAGGCGAAAATCAGGGGGCAAAATTCTGCTATTGGTGGAGGGGTATTCTAAGAGTGCAAAAGAGAGAACCGCTTCACGCAGGCGCACTGGATGCAGGAAGGTGGTGGTCGGTTGGCGGGGTCAAAGCTGATTGGCTGCGTGTCGAGGGGCGTGGCCTAAGTTGCGTAGTACGTGTGGTGCCGGCAGAAGACGAAGCTGAAGGAGGTAGTGCGGGGGGCTGCGTCAAGGGCACCGGAGGGCTGTAATTATGAGGACTGTGGACCTCATTCCTATATTGGCATGACGCAGACTCGTCTTTCACGTCGGTTAACTCTTTACCTTCAGGCTGGAGCCATCAAAGACCACTATCTCACCCCTAACCACCCCCACCTCACACGCAACGAGTTAGAGAAACACACCACCATACTCGAAAAAGAAAGTGTGACGTTAACCACTCCGTTAGAACCGCATGGCTACACCTACAGTGACTCGCTAGGATCGCCAGGGCAGTGGATGGGGCTACAGTTTATGTATTAGAGTGTGCTTTATTTCATATGAAAGCTTGTGTCATGGGCAGTCCAGAAAGGCTCTTTGTTTTCACCCGTGTCAAGGCTTTATATATTTGATTGTAAAGTGTGTGTTTTATCATTGACTAGTAATGATGGGATCTGGGAGAGAGAGAGAGAGAGTGGAGCAGAGTGAGAGGGGGGCGCGCAGTGTTTTTGCCCCGCTCGATGACGTCACGGCTGGCTGCCTCGTGAGGGTTGGTTGAGAGAGGTCCTTACCATGCTGCTAGCTCCCTTGCTAGTGGCTAGAGGACTTGTGACCGCTTTTTTCCCACGCGGCTCGACCTAGTCCCGGTATATATACTGGTTCCTCGCCACTCTCTCCCTCAGATCTGGTTTCTAGAACGCATCCATCTTTATCCCTTGCTACCTGTCTTCCGCCCTGCACCTGAGAATCTTTTCCTCTGCCTACCTCTCTCTTTTTTCATATCTTTCACCACCTTTTATTAAGACTATATCCCCTCTGGTTAACTCTGCAAAATCAGCTTCATGCTGGCCAGTTGTATTGTGCGTTAAGGTCTGATATAACCCATGTATGTTAGTTGTTAAGATAAGTTGATCACGAAGCATTGGTTGGCATTCATATTGTTTAGTACCGCTTCCTATAAATATTAGTGTTCTGCTGGATTAGATAATGCTAGACTAGGGGTCTGATATTATAAGGTATTGTTTCCTATGAGTGCTGGCTTTAGGAAAAAGCTGCACGACATACCTGAGAACTGGAGTTGATTGAGTAAATTCTAGTCTGTGTGCCATTGAGAGTAGAGCATGCACGAATGAGGGCTTTTTGCCTATACCATTCTGCACTGTTCTAAGCTCGTTGTTTGTCTTTGAGGTACGCCAGGAGAACGCTTAATACTTCGGTATTAAGGTTTCTCAAGAGAGCTACCCTTCCCTATAACGTAATATTTGACGCACAGACTTGAGATTTGCACTAGGCTATGCGGCATGCCATGCGCACCAGTATCTCGTATCATTGACTCTAGCTAGACTTTATCAGTCACCGTAGACATTAAGTATATTAACCTAATTACTCTTTTTATGCATACCCATTTATGATTACACAAGCATTTCGCAGCCTAGTTTGATATATGGAGACACAAACGACTTAGGCTCTTTTTGTTGATAGGAATACTGCATTGTCGTGGCGATTATTATTGTTGTAGTGTTTAGGATATTCTTGGCTCCGACGGCATTATATATTCTGCCTTTTTGTGTGCATAGCCTGCACGAGCATTGTTCCGCTGCCTGCCTTTTGGGGTTCCATTTCCGATACGAGCATCTTTATAGCATCTAACATTTAAAGAAGATTCCTTGTTAGTGTTGAAGGACTTTAGTGCACTTTCTTTCATGCAGGAGTGCCTGACATTTATTGATTAAAGTAACGTAAGCTGTAACTTCTCTTACCACCTTACTTTGCATACCATAACCAAGCACCTTCGGTTATAGGTAGTAATAGGCTGTTTTCACATAACATTAAGCCTAGAGTAGACGCACATTTATTGAGAGTTTGATAGCCTATTATTGCATATAGAACTCTGTAGAGTATTTGTGTTCTTTGTTCACTGGGAATATACATCAGAGGTTGGAGCTAGCGCTTTCCGTTGTAACATTTATGCCATTACTAGTCCAATGAATAAGAGCCCTGATATATTTAAACCCCAGCCGTAACAAAAGTGACCCAAGGAGATTACCTATACTCGAAGCGTTATATATCCAAGCCTTACATACTAACATCAACAACCAAACTCTGGACCTTCAGATCCTTCCTTCTGCCAAAAGGCACTATCCTACAGGACGTAACGCCCCCCCTCGCCGCCCGGTGCCCTTGACGCAGCCCCCCGCGCTACCTCCTTCAGCTTTGCCTTCTGCCGGTGCCACACATACTACGCAACTTAGGCCACGCCCCTCGACACGCAGCCAATCAGCTTTGACCCCGCCAACCGACCACCGCCTTCCCGCATCCAGTGCGCCTGCATGAAGCGGTTCTCTCTTTTGCACTCTTAGAATACCCCTCCACCAATAGCAGACTTTTGCCCCCTGATTTTCGCCTCCTCTGATCCTCCACCCTCTATATATACCCTTCCTGTTTACCTTTTATAACTTTCTATCCTTACTTGATAATGCTGGTTGTCCAGTGAAACGAGTTGAGTCGTATATCCTGTATCATCATGTACATTAATGTAACCCTGTACCACCATGAATTTTGCTCATCTCATTCATCTACTTCCTGCCACCCAGCGAAAACTCATCAGAGACCTGGAAACTTTGAATAATAAAATTTCCAACGCAGAAATTGTCATTTCTTTCAACCTCGTATGTATTAAAGAAAAAAAAAATATATATATATATATATATATATATATATATTATATATATTTATACCGGTATATATATATATATATGAAACAATGTAATCACATGGGCCTATACTCTGTTTTTTTTCTCCAAGTGACTGTAAATTGCAAAGTTCCTATAAAGATTCTTCAGATATTTTGAATATGTTGTGGTGAAATATGGTGCTAATTATATAAACTTGGTATTTTTAAGATGCAGAGACATAGGCGATTCATATAGTGGTTCTAAATTAATGAAAATGAGGAATACAAAACACAAGAAAAATGGAAAGTAAAGTACTATAGAAAGCAACGGTGGAAAACGGAATATATGCGCGAGAGAATATGGATAGCGAAACCCAATATTTGTAGGTACACAGTGTTGCATAAAACAAACCTCGAGGGCGTGACAGGGAGATGGGTCGTTTTTCTGGGCCCCGTTCTCCTCATGTTTAGCCCCATTAGTGTTCAGATTCTATGACGTTCGGCTCATTTATTTGGCGATTTTAAGACCTTTCACCCTATTCCTTTGTCAATATTAAAACTTTTCGCGTCATTTAGGTGTCGATTTTTTCTTTGCGAGCGATAGCGAGCCTGTAATTTAAGTGGAATCGGCCTTCGGCCGGAACATTTTTCTACCGAAAAATGTACAACTATATCTCGAAGGGGGGTCCTGGGGTTGTTTATTTAAGTTTGATAGAGCTCTAAGGAGGAAACTAGAACAAATAATAAATATATGAAGAAAAAAAACATCAACCCAAAAATGAACCACATCCCTTTAAAACAGTGGTTCTTAACCTTTTTAAGTGCTCGTACCCCTTCTGCTTCCATAATATTTTCCCGTACCCCCTGTCTAAAATGACTTATTATAATTGACGATGATGAAGATGAATTTATTATACTGGCCTGCTGGGACAAGCCCTGACTAGGCCAGTGAGGCATGAAGTGGAGAAGAGCAGGGGGATGGGACAGAAGGGACTTGATAATTGAAATCTTAATAATTGATTTGGAATACAATTTATTGAATATAATTCATTGTACAATATACCATTGTGCAATATACCATACAAACCCCACACTGTAACTGTACGAACCTGTTCCTCCGAAGCCCAGAACACAACTGAGCAATATCCAACTTCTGAGCTAAGCAACACTGCAACAGCGCCAGTCATATAACTGAACACGTATTATACAAGTAAAACTGACGACTTATGAAACACGTTAAGTCTTCTCAAACCCGTAAGTATAAGTCAGGTAACATTTATACAAATATAGTTACCTCATAGTTTTGAGTTAGAAAACGGTAATGAATTTAAAACAAATACTACCTCAAAAATAGGAATACCTATAATTATAATAATTTTAATTATTCATGACTTGAAACATTTATTATTTATTATTATATTTATTATAATTGTTTTAATGTAAGTACTATACAACATTGCATTTGACACCATGTCTCGTACCCCCTGCTTCGATGTTTCGTACCCCCGGTTAAGAACCACTGCTTTAAAAGGTCAGTGTAAAATATTTGTTATTTCTATATACATATCACAAAGCTTTTTTATTATGACGGAGTATTGGGAATTAAAATACATAATGAATATTGACTCATATGTTCTGTGGACAGTGGGTATGTTTCGGGGGTCTATATATATCTATATATACATATATATATATATATATATATATATATATATATATATATATAATTTTGTTTTTAAAGTTTTCTCCGTAGACCTCCATCATACTTAAAATTCACATCCGTTAGATCCCCCTTTGAGATTAATTTGTACATTTTTCGGTAGTAAAATGTCACGGCCGAAAGCCGGTTCCTCAAAATTACAGGCTCGCTATCGCTTGCCAGGAGACACCTAAAGGGCACAAAAGTTCTTAATATTGACAACGAAATGTGGTGATAGGTCTTAAAATTGACAAACTAATGGGGCAAACGTCTTAAAATGTCTAAACTAATGAGGATCAGCACGAGGAAGAAAGGGGATCTGAAACACGGTCCATCTCCCCTTAATTCGTTTATTGATACTAGTGTATTCCAAATCAACCATAGTGACGGTCATAGATGCGTACAATAACTTAATATATTGTTATACAGTACAATTAAAGCTCTATAATTATTCTCATATTTGTCTGTAAATTGATTCCTTTTGCAGCCTATTTCTCAATATTTAATGGGAAAATTTATAGGCCCGTCTACTAAGTCTATGCATTATATTTATGCCAAGAGTTAATAATTAAGACCATATTTCTAACAATAACGTTAACATACATGTGAGACTAAATACAATAAAAGTGATACACATTCTATCTTGCAGGAATTGTCTTTAAATAAGAAGTTCAAATTTAACATTGATATGCATACTAGACCAGAGAACTTTAATCCACACGCTGAAATAGTGTTATTGTAAGCACACACACACACACACACATTTTGTTCAGCATACCTAGTACATTATGTTTACTGGTCAAATAGCTCCTATGCAATCTATTATCTCAATCTGGAAAATCATCTGCCAACCTAGCACATAATATTGACCTCGTCAAACAGCTCTTATACAACCTAATGCTCTGGTCCTTATTATAAGATAATATAAGTCAGAGTTAAGCTACAAAATATTCCTCTGTACATTTTCAGCCTGCGGCTGCAATTATCAATAAACCGTTTATTATTAGTTATTATTACACACACACACACAACATTCGAAGCCTCTAGAATCTATACTCTTCTGTGATTGCAATAAAGCATGTGTTATCTCATGAGGATTTAATAATCACTATTGTCTTTCTTTTCAACTTACGGTTTATTGCAAAGTTCCCATCAAGATTTCTAATTATTTTGAAGATTTTGTAGTGAAATATGGGGCTAGTTATATAAACCTGGTCTTGATATGATGCAGAGACATAGTATTTTCACATTTATCCGTTAAGTATCGACAAATTAGCTGATAAGGGATTCAATTTATCGTCAGCTGAAAATAAACCGAGTATATTCATCAATCACGTGACATCAATGGGTCACTCCATCAATTATGAAGTTGGACAGCTGGATCCGACACACCGTGTGGCCACTATGACAACACTTGACAGACAGGGGTTAAGGGGTAGGCTTAAGGGGGGGGGCGGGGTTGCTTTGTCTGCCCCCACTTCTCCCTCATGTTTAGTCCCATTAGTGTTGCGATTTTAAGACGTTTACCCTATTAGTTTGGCGATTTTAAACTGTACGCTTTATTCCTTTTTATTTTTTTTAGATCTTGTGTGCCATTTAGGTGTCGATTTTTTTTCCTGGCGAGCGATAGCGAGTCTGTAATTATTAGAGTAACTGGCTTCGGCCGGGACATTTTTCTACCGAAAAATGTACAATTTTGTTTTGAAGGGGGGTCTAGGGGGAGCTTTTTACAGCTTGATGGATGTTTATGGAGGAAACTAAAAAAAACATAATCACAATGATTAACATAATCACAATGATTAACATAATCACAATGATTAACATAATCACAATGATTAACTCACAATGATTAAAATAATCACAATGATTAACATAATCACAATGATTAACATAATCACAATGATTAACATAATCACAATGATTAACATAATCACAATGATTAACATAATCACAATGATTAACATAATCACAATGATTAACATAATCACAATGATTAACATAATCACAATGATTAAACAATATGCAAATAAATACGCCCATCTTGACAGGCAGGGTTAGGGGTAAGCTTAACCCCTTCTGTACCGGCGACTTATATTTAACTTGATTCTAGCTACTGTTAGACGATTCTATTCTGCTTATAAAGGGCGTCCAGCACTTACAAGGCAGCAGACTATCTAATTTACTGTACTCCTTCTACCTACCTAAAATATATCTTTCCTACGCTTAATATAATCGTCTAAATGTAGCTGAAATCATACAAATATGATGTCTCCGGTACAGAAGAAGTTAAGGGAGGATGGGCGTATTTATTTGCTCATTTATGTATCTTTTTATTATTTTGTTAGTTTCCTCCCTAGACCTCCATCAAGTTTAATAAAATACCCTCCAAGACCCTCCTTCAAGATACATTTGTATATTTTTAGATAGACAAAATTTCCCGGCCGAAGGCCGGTTTATCTTACAATACAGGCTCACTATCGCTCTCCAGGATAAAAATTGACATCTAAATGACACGAAAAGTCTTAATATTGAAAAAAAAAAAAAAAAAAAAGGGCAATAAGTCTTATAATATATCATTTGTAATTATATTATTTGATTTGATTTATAAAAGTTCAATGTGTTATTATTATTATTATTATTATTATTATTATTAGTAGTAGTAGTAGTAGTAATAGTATTATAGGTAGCGCCAACGAACTTGACGGTAATCTTGATCCCTGACCTCTCTGTAACTCAAAAAAGGCTAGACCAAACTGGCTGTAAATATCCACACTTATTTCCTGGTGGACTCAAATAATAGAAATGTCAGCCCGATTGCTTATATTAATTTCGAGTTAAGGGGTCAAGATGATTGTCAAGTTCGTTGGCGCTACCTTTAGTAGTAGTAATAAAAGTAGTATTAGCATTAATATTATTATTATTATTATTATTACCACCATATCACCATCATTGCAACAATGATAACATTAATATGAGGGACAGTATAAATCCCTTGACAAAGACTGACTAGGCCTAACTCAATAACTGACTGCCCCCAGATTTTGTGAATTGTTCCAGAATTTTATTTTTTCACCAAAAGGTTTCATCCATTTTTTTGCTGACCAAATTAAATTAATCTGCTCGTGTTCTCCAACCGGACACTCGTAATAATAATACATTGTAAAGCATATAAGCATATATATATATATATATATATATATATATATATTCTGACATACGGAGCCCTGTATGTTAATTTAAGAGTTAGAATTAGAGTTGAAGGAGCCCACTACCCAAAACGGTGAAGCAGACTAGCGAACGAGCGAGTGGGCAAACCATCTCGCCCCATACCAGCATGCTAGCCTTCACACCTCGATGACCGATGCTATGACGTATGATCGACGCCAGGAGCTGTGAGTGGACCAGGCACCTGTTATGTGATTCGAGGAGCTATGATTGGAGCCGGCACCACCCGCCGCCTCCTGATTCGTTCCTACACCATCATTGTTTGGTATATAAGACCCGAGTTGTGGGCATTCAAATCAGTCTCATTTGGAGTTGGGGAAGGTGAACTTGCAGCTGGAGGAAGATGGGGTGAAGTATTATAATGGGATTGTGACTGTCAGTCAGATTATATAAATGTGTGTTAAGTGTGTTCGGTGTAAACACTTATGTTATGTTGGTTAGTGAGATATGTGATTGGGAATTAACGTGAACACTATTATTATGTGTTTAACTATTTGATTGCGAATTAACGTTAACGCTACTATTATGTGCTTTAACTATTTGATTGCGAATTAACGTTAACGCTATTATTATGTACTTAACTATTTTAGTTGACTAACTTGTGGACTAAAGCAACTCTTTAAGTAATTGGGTTATGATGAAAGTAATACTATTGTTTTATATTAATACTTACGAGTTCTTTCATTTTCTTTGAATTAAGCTTACATTGCTTAATGGTGCTTAGTACGGTGATGCTATTGTCTCGTATTAGTAATATCGCCTTAGACTAACATGGCTGTGTTAATATTACTTATAGTGATTTTCTAAGCTGAAGAAAATTCTTTTGCTTCAAAATATTATATTTTGCTTTTCATATTATTTGAGTGAGACCTGAATCGAATCTATGAAACGATCCTGTAACTTTATTTACTCATAATCAAACCTCAATGTTACGTGGTTAAGAAATACATTTAACTAATTATTAAATATATATCTAACTTTTTGTGTGACTTTGATATTACTCCTGATGATAATAATAATATAATACTATTAACGTAAGACAAGAACCAAGAATAATTACATTAAATATAAATAAAAGGACATAGAAGAAAACTATCTATTCATTTCAAAAAGGGTAAGAGACAGAAATATTCTTACTTTAATATTTATCTTTCAAGACTTTTTATAAAATTAATAGTCCTTCTTTAGCTATAACTTATTCGGTTCATAACCATAGCCTACTAAGCTTCGGTTAAATAATATTCTTTATAAATACTACATGACTTTAATTAGTTTCAGTATTTTCATAATTAAAGAGTATCAGTCAATAAAGGATACCAAGTCCTAAGATCCAAAAGGAAAGGAAGCAACAACAGGAAATAATTTTATTAGATTTTACTTTTGTTTTGCCTTCAGCTGACTGATACCTTAATATATCTCTGTGCTATCTAGATTCATCAAGTTAACCACTTGAGGATCAAGATACGTAACAGAAGAGTGGCGACCTTGCCAGGATTCGTTTCATACAGTTTCACTCAGTTTCATTAACGTTTCACTACTTAATAATCAAATATTAATCATGCCTCAACTAATTAATAACGAAGATGCTCGAGTTTTCATAGAATCAGAACCCACATCCCCTGATATTGACTGTCTGTCAAAATCCGAACTGAAAGTGCTTGCCTCATATCTCCAATTAACTGTCTCAAACATGTCTAAAGTAGAGGTGGCTCAGACCATAAAAACCCACCTGTTCCCTGTAGAAGGCAAGGAGGGTGACGGAGCAGTTGGTGGGATCTCTAGTAAACCTAGCCAACTTGATGAACAATTGCCACCTGGTTTGACCGGTGATCAAATATTAGAACTAGCCAGAATAAAAGCAAAACACCGACTTAGAACTAGCCAGAATAAATGCCGAACAAGCCAGAGCAAATATCGAAGAAGCCAGAATAAAAACCGAACATTATGAATATCAATATCGTACGGCTCAACTAAATGTCAATACGAATGCTCCCGTAATTGCTCCCCCTCTGGGATTAACTATGACTAGTGTCATTCCACCTTTCACTGAGGATAATGTGCAGGATTTCTTTGTTTTGTTTGAGGAAGTTGCTGGAGGTATGAAGTGGACAAGAGATCAATGGCCTTTTATGTTACAAACCGTTTTGACAGGGCAGGCTCGAGCCACGTATTTGTCAGAAGTAGCCGAAGTTAGGCAGGATTATGACAATCTCAAAGAAGCTATCCTAAAAACCTATCAATTGCAGCCTGAGGCTTACAGGCAATCTTTCCGTAAAAACCAGAAGAGAGTAGAAGAAACCCATAAGGTATTTGCCAGGACCATGACTAAAACTTTCAATCATTGGGTCAAGAGTAAGAAAGTCACAAGCTACAACGATCTGAAGGAGTTGGTCCTGTTAGAAAATTTCCTATGGAAAATTGATTCTTCTGTATCCTATCATTTAAAGGGGAAAAAGGTAGATTGTCTTGCTGACGCCGCTGACATGGCTGACACATACGTGCTCAACAACAAATTTCGTGGAAAGAAGCCCTACGATAATTCTAGTTCTAATTTTAAGTATCCCAATCACAAATCTGACCGACCCAGTCACAAGCCTATAACGTCTTCCCCAGCTAGCCAAAATAGAATTGTTCCCCCAACTAAAAATGCGACTCAGGGCAATGGTAACAGAGGTGGGCCCCAAACTAATAGTAATGCTCAAAGAGGGAACTTTCCCGTATCCCCTAAAGTATGTACTTTTTGTGGCATGAGAGGCCACCTAGCTTATCAGTGCTGGGCCAAGGAAAAAACCGAGAGATCGGGGCAGACAGTTGCCGCCGTATCTCAAATTCCATGTGTGCCTTTAATGCAGGGCTCCCGACAGAAGGAGTACCTAGCACCAAATGTTCCTTTAATGCAAGACTCCGACAGAAGGAGTACCTAGCACCAAATGTTCCTTTAATGCAGGACTCCCGACAGAAGGAGTACCTAGCACCAAATGTTCCTTTAATGCAGGACTCCCGACAGAAGGAGTACCTAGCACCAAAAGTTCCTTTAATGCAGGACTCTCGACAGAAGGAGTACCTAGCAGCTAACGTAAATCATCTAGACAGGGGTGTAGTAGCATGTGTGGTGCAACCCACTAGGGTTAAGCCAATAATAATTTCACCATCAGTGCAGGACAGTTACCGTCCCTTTATTTCATCTGGCAACGTGAGATTAAATGGTTGCATGCATGAGGTAAAAATTCTGAGAGACACAGGTTCTACTAGCACCCTCATGGTGAATCCTTACACTGAGTGCCCACCTGGCGAACCAGTTGTAATGAGAGGTGCTGGAGGCCAGTTTTATGCATACTTGGTAAAAGGCGAAATTGAATGTGAGTTACTACAGGGTGAGGCCACCATAGCTTTGTGTAGGTCCCAAGATATCCCTGTGCCTGGGGTAACACTCCTTTTGGGGAATGATGTAGCAGGTGAGAAGGTCCGACCAGACCCCATTTTGTCACTTTCCCCTGTTAACGAGCCACTAACCGGTGAGCTCGACAAGGAGTTGCCAACTGTTTTCCCTGTGTGTGCTGACAAACGTTCAATGTCTCAAGTAGCAGTTCCCTCAGACAGAAATGTACCGAATGTAAGAGTTGATGAAAGGGATGATGAGAGTGTGAATGATGCTCCAACTGTGCCTGATGATGTGACTGAGGTGGATTTATCTGACACCTTTATGGCTCATCTTGACCCTAACGATGACCATGAAACCCCTCCAAATTGTCCTAGCGGCCTGGTAGAGCTACAGAGATGATAGTGAATGCAAGGAGTTAGCTGCCAGGTCCGTGAGTGAAGAGGAATGTGAGAAGGAGGGTGGTGAATGTTTCTACCTCAAAGGAGGAGTATTGTGGCGAAGATGGAGACCGCCACACAGACCAATCGATGACGGGGCTTGGGACGTCCATCAAGTAGTAGTCCCCAAACCTTGTCGTAAAGATATCATGGAAATGGCACATTGTATACCATTGGCAGGACACCTAGGTGTGAGAAAAACTCTAGACAGAATCAGATCCCACTTTTACTGGCCAGGAATGCGTGCAGATGTAGTGGAGTGTTGTAGAGTGTGTCACACTTGCCAGATGACAGGAAAACCCAATCAGAAGGTGCCTGTACATCCTCTGGTGCCCTTGCCCGTTTTCGAGAATCCTTTTACTCGGGTGGTAGTGGACATTGTAGGCCCATTGCCTAAGACTTCCCAAGGTAACCTTTATTTATTAACTATCATGGACATGGCAACTCGCTACCCAGAGGCTATACCCTTAAGGACTACCTCTGCTCCAACTGTAATCAAGGAACTGCTCAAATTTTTCACCAGAATGGGTTTCCCCCATGAGGTGCAAAGTGATCAAGGAACTAATTTTACCTCTAACATTTTCCAGCAGTCCCTGAAGGAGTTGGGTATCGAGCATGTAAAGTCTAGCACCTACCACCCAGAGAGTCGAGGGGTTCTCGAACGATATCATCAGACATTAAAGGGAATGTTACGTAAGTATTGTACAGAGACCGGAGTTGAGTGGGATAAGGGGGTACCTTTTCTTTTATTTGCTACTCGTGAGGTTCCAACTGAATCCCTGGGTTTTTCCCCTAATGAGCTAGTTTTCGGTCACCAGGTAAGAGGTCCTTTGCAACTATTGCAGGATAGCCTAGTTGGCCAGGAGGGGAACCAAAACCTCCTCAAGTATGTTTCAGATTTCAAAACCCGGCTGAGATCCTCATGTGAGTTTGCCGCTCAAAACTTGACCGTGGCTAAAAGCTCCATGAAGAAATGGTATGACAGAAAAGCCCGTGAGAGGGAGTTTAAGCCCGGTGATGAGGTTTTGGTCCTGCTCCCCCTTTTTGGCCAACCTTTATCTGCCAAGTTCAGGGGCCCATATAAGATCATTCGGAGGGTGAGCATTACCGATTATCTAGTAACTACCCCAGACAGGAGAAAGCCCACGCAAGTATTCCATATAAATATGTTGAAGCCCTACCATAGGTCCCCTGATTCCTCTCCTCCAGATTCTCCCACTGTGGCAGTGAATGTCAGGACCTGTGAACAGCCTGGTGCGGACAAAGTCTTCAGTTCTCTTACTGACCCGCAACAGACTGTTCCAGAGCCTGAAGGTATCCATGCAGACTTTGACTTGTCATGTAGCCTATCCAACTTTCAGTATAATTCAGTGGCTTTGAGGGAATTACCATCTAAACTATGTCATCTTCCCTCTGATCAAGCGAACCAACTAATCTCTGTTTTATCTCAGTCTCCCAATGTGTTCCGTGATACTCCGGGGCTCACTTCTTTGGCCATGCACGACATCGACGTAGGGGATGCAACTCCCATTAAACTATCCCCCTACCGTGTCTCGCCACAACGCAGGAGTATACTGCAGGTCGAGCTTGACTTAATTTTTTCAAACCAGCTGATCACAAGGGCCTTCAGCCAGTGGAGTAGTCCGGTCATACTTGTGCCGAAGCCAGACGGGAGCCATGGGTTTTGTAGGGACTATAGGCAAGTCAATGCTGTCACAAAGAACGATACCTACCCACTGCCACGGATCAAAGATTGCATTTACCAGTTTGGCCTCATGCAGCAGTAAGTATAATTTAATGAGAGGATTTTGGCAATTAGCTCTCCCTTGTAGCGAGGTAAATATCATGCTTTTGTAGTGCGCTTTTAAGCCTTCAGCTGTGAGATGCCTTGCAGTTCGAATAACGCTCTAGCTACGTTCCGGCTATGTTCTGATGTGGTACCTGGAGACGTTGCCTACTTTGGGTGATATCCTTATTATATCCTCATTATAATCTTGCTGTTGCCAATCTGGTGGTGAATCTATTTATGTATTATGTTTAATATTATGTACTATACTCCTTAAACTCTTTTCTAGGGGGGAGGTCTGACATACGGAGCCCTGTATGTTAATTTAAGAGTTAGAATTAGAGTTGAAGGAGCCAACCCAAAACGGTGAAGCAGACTAGCGAACGAGCGAGTGGGCAAACCATCTCGCCCCATACCAGCATGCTAGCCTTCACACCTCGATGACCGATGCTATGACGTATGATCGACGCCAGGAGCTGTGAGTGGACCAGGCACCTGTTATGTGATTCGAGGAGCTATGATTGGAGCCGGCACCACCCGCCGCCTCCTGATTCGTTCCTACACCATCATTGTTTGGTATATAAGACCCGAGTTGTGGGCATTCAAATCAGTCTCATTTGGAGTTGGGGAAGGTGAACTTGCAGCTGGAGGAAGACGGGGTGAAGTATTATAATGGGATTGTGACTGTCAGTCAGATTATATAAATGTGTGTTAAGTGTGTTCGGTGTAAACACTTATGTTATGTTGGTTAGTGAGATATGTGATTGGGAATTAACGTGAACACTATTATTATGTGTTTAACTATTTGATTGCGAATTAACGTTAACGCTACTATTATGTGCTTTAACTATTTGATTGCGAATTAACGTTAACGCTATTATTATGTACTTAACTATTTTAGTTGACTAACTTGTGGACTAAAGCAACTCTTTAAGTAATTGGGTTATGATGAAAGTAATACTATTGTTTTATATTAATACTTACGAGTTCTTTCATTTTCTTTGAATTAAGCTTACATTGCTTAATGGTGTTTAGTACGGTGATGCTATTGTCTCGTATTAGTAATATCGCCTTAGACTAACATGGCTGTGTTAATATTACTTATAGTGATTTTCTAAGCTGAAGAAAATTCTTTTGCTTCAAGATTTTATTTTGCTTTTCATATTATTTGAGTGAGACCTGAATCGAATCTATGAAACGATCCTGTAACTTTATTTACTCATAATCAAACCTCAATGTTACGTGGTTAAGAAATACATTTAACTAATTATTAAATATATATCTAACTTTTTGTGTGACTTTGATATTACTCCTGATGATAATAATAATATAATACTATCAACGTAAGACAAGAACCAAGAATAATTACATTAAATATAAATAAAAGGACATAGAAGACAACTATATTCATTTCAAAAAGGGTAAGAGACAGAAATATTCTTACTTTAATATTTATCTTTCAAGACTTTTTATAAAATTAATAGTCCTTCTTTAGCTATAACTTATTCGGTTCATAACCATAGCCTACTAAGCTTCGGTTAAATAATATTCTTTATAAATACTACATGACTTTAATTAGTTTCAGTATTTTCATAATTAAAGAGTATCAGTCAATAAAGGATACCAAGTCCTAAGATCCAAAAGGAAAGGAAGCAACAACAGGAAATAATTTTATTAGATTTTACTTTTGTTTTGCCTTCAGCTGACTGATACCTTAATATATATCTCTGTGCTATCTAGATTCATCAAGTTAACCACTTGAGGATCAAGATACGTAACAATATATATATATATATATATATAAATCAACACCAGCGCTGGTACAAACATCTTTATTTTGGTAACGTTTCGGTTTAAGCATAAACCATCTTCAGACCTGAACTGAAATGAAATAAAAGCCTATATGAATGGCAGAGTAATTTTCTAATGTAAATATTCTTATTAATAATTAAATTTAACAAATCTAGAATAAAACTTAAAATTAATAGTTATAAAAATAATAACCTAATACATATTAGAACTAGTAAAGTGAAAGAATAAAATGAGAGACGAAGAAATATTATGTGAGCAATAAAAGTGCACGACTCTTCCACTCCTCTACTCTGTTTCTAATATGTAAAGGTTAGTTCTTATATATAATTATGAAAACATTTGTTATTAACTTCGCCCCCCCCCCCTCCTTTTATTGCTCACATAATATTTCTTCGTCTCTCATTTTATTCTTTCACTTTATTCTAGCTACTATTAGACAATTATCGGTTTAAAAAGGGCCTCCAGCAATTAGCAGGCCTTGGACTATCTAACTTAACCTTTTTCACTACCACAGATCCTTCTTAATCTGCATAAAATCGTCTAAATTTAGCTACACAATAGTTTAAAACACGTCGCCGGTCCAGGCGGGGTTAAAATACACACCTTTAAGAATATTGATGTCAGCTGTTCTTTGATGTAAACACATTCATACAACAACATATTCAGTACGCAGAAAGCAACTCATATAGTGCAAACACTACACTTTCGAGTACATAAAAGCTACATTACTTAATTTTCATCATATTCTGGTTATCATTAGACGATTTTTTTAGTTTATAATCGACCTCTATGACTCACATGGCTAAATATGATCTCAATAACATTGGTCCTTCTTTAACAGCAGAAAATCGTCTAATTTTAGCCAGAACCAATGATAAAAAGGCGTCATGGTGCTGAAAGGGGTTAAAATCCTCAACATTCACTATTCATCTCGGCCCATTTTGCATTGCTCTACCTTTAGATGTAAACATAATCTTAGTACAACACATAATATTTAGTAGTCACTTACAGAATTTTAGGTCAAAACACTCCAAATAGACTGACGAGTAGAAACAAATATATATGATAAGTGGAAATAAGAAACAACGATTCCCCAAAATTATGATTCTATTAATATTAGTAGAAAAAGTAAACGGATTCCCTAAAATTGTTATTCTATTAGCTATGTAATTCTTGAACTTTGAACGTAACTATGAATTTTCCCATTTATCTGTGCCCAGTTCGTAATGCTGTACCTCCTGAATAGTAATGCCTTCATTGGTGTGTTCCCCTCTGTGATCACCACCAACAACAACAACAATAACAACACTCATAAACCAGTCCCCAACTGTCGTTAACATGGTGGAGACAGACCCACTCACTGTCTCTCCACCTCTCACTGTCCCACTCACTGCCCTAACTCCTGTCATAGTAACAGTCACTGTCCTAACTCCTGTCATAGTAAGTCACTATCACTGTCCTAACCCCTATTATAGCAACAATTACCTTCACTATCCTAACTCATATCATGGTAACAGTCACACTCATAATGACATATGTTGAACAGATCGCATGTTGTACCAAAAGTATAATAATGGAAACTCAATAAATCCTTACTGTCGTAACTCCTGCCATAGTAGGCCTAACAGTCACTGTAAGTGTCGTTCGTCATCGTAACAGTCATTCTAACTGTCCAAAAACCTGCCTTATTAGCAGTTACTTGCAGACAAACGCATTATATTTATTGATACTCACTCACTGGGGGCTTATACCATGGTTGCACTCACCCTCTAACTCCTTTTCTGAGGATCTTTCTATGCGAGTTCTTAGGCTGCGACTTGGTCCACTTCAAGTAGCTCCTTACATGAATGGTCGATTTTCTTCAACCATGAGTCATGTGGTCTTCCCGAGATCTCTTTCATTCAGGTTTGTTCGCTACCAAAAACTTCAAGAAAGCAGATCAAGTGCCCATGAATCTGAAGCTGGTATATTATTGGTCTTTTTGGCACCCATTTATGCTTGAACCAGTTTCAGAGAGTAGGCGCTGGCTTGATATTTAGTCTTACCAGCGGTACTCAATGTCGTACTCCTGTGTAGACACTTGGTACACTCGGATATCCAGCCCACTCGTAATAATTCGTGGACCCCCTTATGTTTTTCTGTATGCAATTATAACTCTCTGGATTGAGTTTTTGATATACTAGCCTTTCAATAAATATCATATTGTAGTGTTATAGTTGATGTATAGAAACCTGTATTCATAAATTCGTTTCCAGAGATATACTTCCATAAATAGAAATCGGTGACGTCCCCTAATATTTATGAGTGGGCTAGAGACTATGGTATTTAAGTAAACCAAAGGAGTTCATGCGTCTCTCCTTATTACTGTTGAGTGTCTATGTCTCACACCCAAATAACAAAAAAGGGACTACCAGCCTCTTGAACATCCGCAACTAAACAATATAACGTTCCCTTAGTACTCTGCACCCACCCTCCCATCCCCACCACACACACACACACGCGCGCACACACACTCACACTCACACACTCACCTCGCTACAGTGTTATACCTACCGGGAGAAACACTGCACACAAAAACATTTAATAGTCTTCAACCTTTCTCCCTTCTGTTATCAGTGACGCGTATACGGGGGTAGTGCTTGTTTGTTGGTCTATATATATATATTGTTACGTGTCTTGATTTAGAAGTGGTTAACTAAATAAATAAAGACAGAACAGTTAATATGAAAGTGTAGCAAAACAGCTGAAGGCCAAAAGAACGTAAAATATTAAAGTTAGTTCTGTTGTTACTTGTTTTCCCTCAGTTGTTGGGACAGTTATCCTTTATACTCTGATTCACTTCAATTATATTTAATCAGTAAACTATTTAAAGTTACATTGAATGTTTAATATGAAATAGGCTATTTATTACGAATACTAAAAGTTCAATATGTAAGCAAAGTTTTAAGACACTAGAATATCTCAATTAATCTTGATTATCAGCAAAGTATTAAGATCTTTGATATATAATTAATTTAAGTTTGTTAACCCTGTAAAGATTGTTTTACTCTATATTATCTCTTTATTCTTAGTTTATTATTATTATTCTCCTTTAGTATTTTATCTTATTTATTCTTATTACTGAAAGACATTTGACTAAATGAAAATGGTAAGGAAATATTATAAAGTCACATATAAAATGGAATTATATTTATAAACGTAAATAAGGTATTTTACAATTAATCAAAATAATAAGCAATGAAAGTTATGATAGAGTTTCAGGATCGTTCTGCATACGTTCTGATTTCACTAAAGTACAAATTAAAGTTTAGTAGGCTTAGGCTTTTACAATGCCTATTCCGAATAATAGTCAGGTATGTATTTAACTTATACAAGGCTTAATCATTAATTATGAATGACAATAGCTTTACATCAAGTTAGTTAATTGTTAATATGTAAAGTAGAATATTCAGTCACAAATCATCTCTGAATCAAACATTAATTATAATCATCAAAATTAAACAGTAATTCAAAATATATATCTCCAATTAAATTAAACATATATGATTCTCCAATCCAATCTATGATTCTCCAATCACGATATCTTAAATCAAGTGAGTGTATGTCTTCGACATACCTCTGGTTAATTAATAGTCACAAATAATCCCTAACTAACGTGTAAGAGGTCACTCTGGGAGCAACTTAACACATAATAATATACAAGCCTTTGAAGTCTGTCTCGTCTCCCCACCACTCTGCTCAATTCCCCAGCTAAGAAAGTACTGCTTTTAACTATCAAATCTCCGGCTTATATATCATTTCTCGGACCAAGCTAATCCAATCAGAAGGCAGGAAACAGGTGCCGGATCCAATGATTTACAGGCTGCTGGTGTTAGCCATTCACAGACGAGAAGCAGGTGAACGAGGCCCCGTGAGTGGAGGGGCAGTAGGGAGAAGGGGGGCTGGTTCAAGGCCACCTAGAGTACCAGGCCGTGTCGACCATTCTGTGACGTAGGCAATGGGGTGCTACATCCACTGCCCGCGCTCTGTCCCCATTTTATAAATACTCTCTTTTATTCTTTTCTCTGTTAAATTTTAGATTAACGTACAAACAAATTATATATTTTACGTTTAAGGTGTACGCAAAACCACTATCTACCTATATCTTACTTTATTATACTCTATATTATGATACCGATATCATAACAACATGTTTTGGTTATTTCTTGCATATGACTTATACCTTGAACAAGTAGTTGTACAAGATTAAAACTTATTATAAGTATATCTCATTACTTTGTTATATTGGAGTAAAATAAAACACAATGATATATACATTACTATATTATATACAAAGACATAAACAACCTTACTGAAGAGCCAATGATATATACATTACTATATTATATACAAAGACATAAACAACCTTACTGAAGAGCCAATGATATATACATTACTATATTATATACAAAGGACATAAACAACCTTACTGAAGAGCCAATGATATATACATTACTATATTATATACAAAGACATAAACAACCTTACTGAAGAGCCAATGATATATACATTACTATATTATATACAAAGACATAAACAACCTTACTGAAGAGCCAATGATATATACATTACTATATTATATACAAAGACATAAACAACCTTACTGAAGAGCCAATTTACGTGACATCCAATATTATTCGTGAACAAATATATATAAGTAACTTAATTATATACTATATGTATGAAGATGAACAATATATTTACTGTAACACACACACACATACACACACACATACACACACACATACACACACACGATATCATATTATATACTATGCAATACAGTACACATTATCTATTTCTCTATGGTTTGAAGCTTTCTCTTCACGCCTACATTCTTATTAGCTCTGTTAGCTGTTGGGATGTTATTTTCTTTAGCACAGTAATTATTTAAAATTGCATTTGTTGAAGCATATACCACCATGCTTTCTATTTTTTCGGTGCTATGACCATTTTCACAGATATCACTAGGGAACAGGAGATCAGCATCTGCTAAAGCCGTAATTGTGAGGTGTGTTGCTATATTTCTTTGGCTAGTAGCATTGCGGAAGGCAGGAAGCTTAGCAAGTTTGTTAATTACAATATAGTTATACATGACCATGTTCGCAGTCACACTATCTGGGTATATAAGAGAACCTCTGCTAATTCCAGCAATGTAACTTAGATTTTCTGGGATTTCTTCAGCACTATCTGAACACGTAATAATTTCTTTACAAGCATTACATTTCATTTTCTTTATCACGGAGTAACAACAATAGCCAGCTAAATAAACTATAACGGGGATGATGTCTTTACACCTGTCAATATCCTCCTTACAAACTTCAACATTCGTATGACATAAACCAAAATCAATTTCCTCATCTGTTTTTACTTGCTCATAGTCAATTTCTTCAAAATCCTTTAAAATGACCTTCTTGTCGAGTATGGGTAAACTAAGTTTTAACACTGACATCATCCGTATCTTTTTCTCACACTCATATATTTGGCGTACAGAAATATTGTAATTTCCTCCTGCTAACTGTCGATACTGACCAAATCTTGCTTCCAAATTGTCTGCTTGAAATTGTCCTGTTAGTATGTAGGTCATATTCAGTTCTGTTATGCAATAATTTGTTATTTCTAATATTGCATGGGTCGCATGTTTCAGAGCTCTAATTGTTTCCCTAGTCAGTTTCCCCCCACATCCTGGAAGACTATCCCACGCATCTAACCACTTAAGGAAACTATCCAAGAACTGATATCGGTCATCATCTGTACTATTTGTTAATGGACAAGATAACTTGTTATTGTGCCTAAGACCTTTAAATGGGGATTTCACATTCATTATATTCCACCAATTAAGAAACACTTCGATGTACCTAGCAACATCTGAAAATAACGTTAGGCCATTATGTTTTCCAATATTGAGCAAGGCTTGAATTATATACTCATTAAAAAATTTGAGAACTAATTTGACATTTTGTCTCTCTAGGTTGGAGGGGGATAATGCTTTCAGGCTTAGCCTATAGGCCTGCTTTAGGAGCAAATTTTCCTCTAAGAAATACAGTTTTTTGAGAGTACTGAAAGGGGCATACATTATCTTATTAGATTCATTACGGAAATTTTTACTTGGGAACTGTGGGAATTTCATAGTTTTTTCTTCATCTTTCTGTCCTAGCCAATTATTCCTGATGCATTTTAAAATATGTACAGCGTCGTATAGGAAAAAGAGAGGTCTGGTACTTTGCGCTGGATGTGGGTAAACAATGGACAGTTTTGGTGGATTGGCAAAATATGATACAGCTTTACCATTGATTGCATTATTGTCTGTTACAATGCTAATGACACTAAATCCTATCTTCTCAAGCCCTAAAATAATCTTCTTCATAATGTTATAATTATAATGTCTCTGCCTTCATCATCTTTGCTGGAATTATGTTAACAACATCTCTGTATTTTGACCGAATACTGTTTAGCATAAACACATATGCGCTTGTTGTAATTGCATCACTGTCAAATGCTGAACCAACAATATTTCCTGCTTTATAATCCAAGTAAGGCTTCAGGTGAATTTCATCAACCATCATTGTAACCGTTATATCACGGGTTGCCAGGGACTTAAATTTGTTCTTAATATACATAAGAAAATGGCTGGTACGGTGTTCGATAGCTGGGTTAAACGTTTTGGACAAAAAATATTCGTCTTATAGTTGAATAGCTAGGTAGAATTAGGCATTTCTTATCTCTCAGAAGTCTGTAACCTTGAGGTGAGCAATTATGCAAGAGAGAGGAGAATATCAAAAATTCTGAGGAGTAATCAAATTTAGTGAGAGTCATTAAATGAAGCTGTTCACAAACGAATTTGAGTGTATTCTGATACTTGAAGCCATTATCCTGTACAATAGTTGACAAAAAGGAGATCACAAGTTGAATGATTACAATTGCATTAATTGGGTTTGAGGCAGGATTATTGATATCGCACTTACGCAAAGCATCAAGCAACACTTCAAGTGTATTAATGTCAGTGACCTTTGAAGGAATCTTATAATCCCCTAGGTGGTTTATTTGCACCGCCTGTACACTAGCCTGAACATTACAGTCTGATTTGATGACTAAGGACAAAATAACTTTAGGTTGTGGGGAATGAACAATTCGACATATATGAAAATCTTCCTCGTTTTCAATAACTGTCCAGTATTTCTTATCAATGAACTGTATTTTGTCTTTAAGTTCATCTAAAGAATGAAATGTTATGTCTTGTTTGTACTTATTGTTATCTGCAATACTCTTTGCTACCGCAGCTTGAATGGCAGACTCTTCCATTCGTTTCCTCTTCTTGTCTGGGGCTTCTCTAGCATGTGATGGGCCAGAAAGGTAAGAGGGGCAGTTTGGCAATTGTGATGGAATTACACCATCACAGAGCTGAGGATACGTCAACTTGGCCACTAATTTAGTTCCGCTCTTCTCGTCAAAGTACGAAGTCTCTCGCCTTATTTCATCAGGTCTAAAATGGAGCTCACACACCTGTAAGAGATGAAAGCTCCGATATAGCTAAGCTAAAAATAAATCGTTGCATAATTGTATTGCGAGCGATATTATTGCTTGGTAGTTCAATCATTCACGAAGGAGTAAATACACTGATTTTGAGCAGCGTGTAATTTGACTTATGAATATTATATACAATTCAATATACCACACTTAAATTACAGTACTGGGTAGGCTTAAATTTTGTATATATATTTTTCCATTATTGGGAATACAAAATTATTTCATTATGCAGCATTGATCCAGGAGGAGGATCCAATTCAATGCATCCGCCAGCGTCGTCGTCAAACATACACAACACACAAAATAAAATAACTTCTACTCCGTGGTTATGGATAACTTGCTTCGTCGATAATAATAATAATACTAATAATACTAATATTAGAAATTTTAATAATATCAATAATGAAATTAATAATAATTATATTAAAGGTAACACATCTGGTGAGTTATCTGCTCAACAGGTGGCGTTGTGTGTGTGTAAGTGTGAGAGTCCGAGTGTAGGGGGTGAGACAGTGAAGCACGGGAACGAGATGGCTTCAGAGATGGCGTCGTTTCGGGCCATGAGTGAGCACCGTGCCTCATGTGAAGGCAAGATGGCAGGTGCTCGTTGTACTCTACGTGCTTCACATGTCTCACTCCCTAGACTGGAACAAGACCTCACGGGCTTCACTGTTCATTGTAAAGCGGTGAATGTTAAGGCTCTCAGCCTATGCCCGAGAGGAAGTAAGTTGGAATATAGAAAAAAAAAAAAAAAAAAAAAAAAAAATCTATTATATCATTAATGAAGTCATCGATATACCACATAATAAACTCCCGAAAAAATATATACTCCCACTGTTGAGCTACTCAATTACTATTATTCTAATTATTACTATTATTAATATTATTATTATTATTATTATTATTATTACTACTGTATTATTACTACTATTATTATTATTATTATTATTATTATTATTATTACTATTATTAGTATTACTATTATTTTTATTATTATTATTATTATTATTATTATTAGTATTATCAATATTAGTATTAGGGGTTCGTCCCCTACGGGGAACCCCTATTGTAATAATTAAACCTGGAATTTCATCCAAATGTTTCTTACGCGCCGGTTTCGACGCAATAACTCCAGAACCGCTTTTTGGATCGGGATCAAACTTTTACAAGAGGTGCCTTTTTGTATTGGGCAACTTTTGATATGCTAAACATCCGGCATGGTGGCCAAACAGGTCCGTGGCAGCCGATTTCCCGAAAAACTTGACGCCTAAATACCGTCTCTCCCACTCACAGGAAACGACTGGGCTTTGGCATACGCACTCCCCTACTAATGCTCCGCAAATTTTTATAGAGAAGGTTTTGCTTTTGCACGTGGGTTTTTTATGGCAATCTTGAAAAAACCTCGAATTCCACTTAAAATTCCACATCTTGAAAACTACGCCGATGATCAGAGCCATGCTTGCGTAGTTGGGTGAGGCTCGCGATTCCGAACGTTTTGATACCAAAAAAATATAAATGGGTGGAATAGTTTGGCCGCAGCATTGAAAACTGTCTATTCTTAAATTACTTTAAAACCGAATTCGCTACCACACACAAAGTTTACCGTCTACAGTCTATAGGCTTCCACGCATCCCCCAGTTTTGCTTAATAACATAATCTCTTTATTATTCAGTCCTAACTTTTGTTTTTTTATTGAACTCTCTCAAAACCGTTCGAGTCCCTACGAATTCCAGCAATTATTTAGCCAACCTACCTATACATACCTACCCTACCAAATAATAATGATAAATTCAAATTTATTTTTGGTAAATGACAGAGTATTGGCTAAGGTTTTTAACAATTCCTCCCTTTGCCAAATGCTTAGTTTAATAACAATGATATGGACCTTTAAAGTTTTGGCAATTGCCCGTGTGACTCCTATTTTAACCCTCCTAAAGTGTTACCACGAAATACCGCTAGATCCTTTCTCAAAAGTCGCTAGCATGTTGCTATATAGCCAAACAATGTTAGGATAATGCTGCAATTTCTAAAGAGTTTTGGTTTGTTTGTTTTGCAAATTTTACAATGTAGTATGACTAGAATGTCTGAAATTTTCAAATTATCCCTAGTAAATGTCTCTAGATATAAAAGAAATGGCTGCTAGATTGCAGTAAATAACTCTACATTTAGCGGTAATATGTAGCTTTACAACTGGCACCACTGCAACCACCACCTCCCTCCCACCCTCCCAGTAGTCTCCACAAAATACCGCTAGATCCTTTCTCAAAAGTCGCTAGCATGTTGCTACATAGTCAAACAATGTTAGAATAATGCTGCAATTTCTTAAGAGTTTTGGTTTGTTTGTTTTGCAAATTTTACAATGTAATATGACTAGAATGTCTGAAATGTTTAAATTATCCCTAGTAAATCTCTCTAGATATGAAAAAATGGCTGCTAAATTGAAGTAAATAGCTCTACATCTAGCGGTAATATGTAGCGATACAACTGGCAACACTGCCTAGCCCTTCCATCCTCCGTCCCTCCTCTCTCATCTATGTATCAACAATCACTCTAGTGAACTTTCGGTATTTAGTTTATTCAGCTTAATACTATTTATCCACATAAAATAGAAACCTATCACGATTGTTGTCTAATACAAACATAGATAATGCTATTACATATTATTTGAACATGATGTCGAATTTAGCAGTTGCTGTACGTGACAGTCTGTGACAGAACCGAAAGCTTCTCTTGCCGTGTAGTACTCAAAGAAAGCAGGGGTACTTAAGCCAAGTCAGAGATGCAGAGGTAACTTTTACAATGCATTATAACCCTAGACAGACACCAATATACCACTAAATCAGACAAATATCACTACAAAAAAGATAGGAAAATATTATATTAATGTCCTAGGTATTTGAAATTATGCAAAGAGTAAAATCCATTATGATATGATAATGGGATCGATTAGTATCTGGCAACAGTGTTGCACAAAATTTCTGAACGTATGCGAACTTCGGAGTATTTATCCCATTAATATACACATCTATCACTATTTAAATGTAATACAACCATACACAGTGCTATTACATATTATTTGAACATAATATAGGATGCTCTTTCCTTTAAACCATTTTCTATATCTATTCACGAAAAATATAGGCCTAGCCTAACTAAGCCTAGGCAGCACTTCCGGTAGGTACGAATTTATCAGTTCGAATTTTGATTGAGAGTGGGATTAGGCCTAGGCCTAGCCTAGGGCTTAACATGGGATACTATTTGGGGTTTGGGAATAGACTGAGGCTGCTTTAGGCCTAATTAGGTCAAATTAGTCAAATCGAGACAGTTGCATAGCCTAGGCCTAGGCCTATTAAGCAAATATTTTACGGTTATACTGATGTTTTGGACCGACAGTTAGCCCATCGATCTTTTTAGGCCTGAATAGGTCCGGTAGAGCATATACATCACTGCTATATATGTCATTAAGAGCTGAAATGTATTATAAGGGAGAAAAAAACCAAAAATGCTAAAATACATATATACTGTAAAACAATAAGTTTTTCAGCCAGTACCCAACCAGCGGGGGTGTGGGGGCGGCAGCCCCCACCCATATACTAGGTTAGGTTAGGTTAGGTTGTTAAGTTAGGCTAATAGGCCTAGCACATAGGCTAGCCTACAAAAAAAAAAAAAAAAAAAAAACAGCGGGGGTGTGAGGGAGGCAGCCCCCACCCATATACTAGGTTAGGTTAGGTAAGGTTGTTAGGTTGGGCTAATAGCCTAGAACATTAAAAAAAAAAAAAAAAAAAAAAAAAAAGTCTAGCCTAACCCAACCAGCGGAGGTGTTGGGGGCGGTAGCCCCCACCCATAATACTAGGATAGGTTAGGTAAGGTTGTTGGGTTAGGCTAATGTCTTCCCAAAGTTGACTATTTTTATAACATGAGATATTAGGTTACCCACTCCACCCCGAGCCAGCTTTCGTCAAAAGTTGGCTCGGGTATTCACAAAATTGGGTTGTATGGGTTTGCAATTTGGGAAAACCCGAGCCAAGTTTTGATACAAAACGCTATATTAATGTATTTTTACGCGTTTAACCCCTCATTTTCTCTGAACTTCATAGCCCTCCCCACTAGTGGGGGGCGTGTTTTTAGATTGTTGGATAATGGGTAAATACTCATTTCAGCTCCTCTTCAGTATAAAACCACACTATATCTGAAGGAAAAATTACAGAAAACAAACTAAAACTTACTGAAATCGCTGTCGGTCCAAAAAGTCAGGTTTACCTATTTTACCAATCTACAATAGGCCTAGTCTATTCGCTGTAAGTAGGCAAGAAATCATGACCTAGGCTATAACCTCTGTAACTAAAAAACAACTAGGCCTAGAGTGATCAAGCTAATATGTGACCATATGTCGACCATTTGGGAAGAGTCAGTCAAGGAATAGCCTAGATGTGGAAATTTGCAGCCAATTTGCTCTAGCCCTATTTGATATACAGATGTTAGTCATTGTTGAGGCCCCCCCCTCATGACATATTGTCTTCATCTTATATATTGCCAGCAGGGGGCAAATAACCGAAAAAAATCGCCGTCAAAATAGACGCGAACTTAACCACGGCGATCGACACATGTAAACATGGCGGTGGAGCGGCGCCGAAAGCTTGCCATCATGTTCCCGTCCATTTTGAATGCCGTTGGATACAATAATATGTTGAGGGGGGCAAATAGGCCTAACCAAACTGCGGCGATCGACCATGTAAACATGACGGCGGCGGCGGCGGTGAACGCTTGCGATCATGTTCCCGTCTATTTTGACTGCCATTGGATACAATTAAATGTTGAGGGAAGGGCTTTGCGGCAATTTTTTTGGTTGTTTGCCCCCTACTGGCAATATATAGGATGATAACATGTCATGGGGGGGTGAGGGGGGGCTTTCAACATATTATTGTATCGAATGGCCTTCAAAATAGACAGGAACATTATCCCAAGCGTCCAACGCCGACACCGCCGCGGCTGCTGAAGAACAAGGAAATTAGCAATAGGTTTCATTGTGAACTGGAGGAAATTAATAGAAATAAGGAAGCTAGGCCTAGCGATGTAAATAGTCAATGGAATTTCCTTAATAATGACAATTATATGTATAGGTAAAAAGTAAAAACAATATATTTTACATAATTTATTGCATATCTTACATATTTAAACAAATATATATTAAAAATAGTTTAACCACACCACTGAGTTCCCCCAAAATACTCTAATAGGGCTGGCCTGAAGAATTAGATCAAGATGGACAACCAATCAACACATGATAGGTAGAAAGGGCAGGTTAACAACGGCGATCGACAAATGTAAACATGACGACCGTACACTCGGAAACTACATCCATCCCCATTAGCCTAACCTAACAACCTTACCTAACCTATCCTAGTATTATGGGTGGAGGCTGCCGCCCCCTAGACCCAGTACGTTGGATACAAAACTAACCCTCACGTAACACCTAGTATATGTCCCTAGTACCCAGTACGTGGGATACCACGCTAACCCTCACGTAACACCTAGTATATGTCCCTAGTACCTAGTATTTGGGATACAATACTAACCCTTACATAACACCTAGTATATGTCCCTAGTACCCAGTACGTGGGATACAAAACTAACCTTCACCTAGCATATGTCCCTCACTCAGTACACCTTTCACCCTCACTACCGTTCGTGAGTCTTCATACATCTTCATTATCACACGCACCAGCCACTCCTCTACGCCAAATTTTCTCCTAGCCTACTGCACAACTTCTTACTTTCAGTAGAGACGTGATTTTCCGGGCCCGTCGCAAGACCACCGTCTCAACCGAGCCGTCACAAGATCATCACAGGAAAGGAAAAACAACACAGGCTTGCTCCTAGCCAGCACACATCTTACAAATATATAAGCTAGGCTATACAACTTTCATTTCATCGGAATAACATTCACCGCCAATTTAATTATCATAAGGATTATATAAATGCAATTCTGATATGAAAAAACAATCGGTAAATAGCATAGCCTAGGCCTAGTCAAAGCTGGGGTTTGTTGTTGTTTCGTGGACAAAATTTAACCAAGCGTACTGTCCCACATTAATTTATTATCAACAATTGGATATACGTTACTGTGGGCTCTTATTACTCTACTTCCTAATAATAGGCAAGTAAATTATAACATAATGTTTGGATAAACAAATATACCGAAATAAATTAGAATGGAGAAACAGTAAGTTGAGTGAGATGTTTCAGCTTGCCGTCAACCCAGCTCCGGAGCTCTCTTGCCGTCGCAAGAGAATATTGGTGTCTCGCTTGCTAAAGGTGGGATTGCGACGGGACCAGAAAAACAGTTTTTCGGGTAGATCTTGCGACGGTGGTCTTGAGACGGGACCGGAAAAACACCTCTTAGATATCTTTCCTGCAGCTGCCTGACTATGAAGTTATCATACCTTCAAAGACTCTCTCACACTCACAGACCTTCATGACTTGGCCAAGCATTTTCAGGCCTCTTATAGCAGTTGCAAGGGGAGCCTAACTCTGAAATCACTAGATAGTGCCTCCAGAACCATAAAAAAGAGGAGAGGGCTTAATTAACACACTTCCCTGTTGGACTCCGACGCGAACTGAAAACTCATCACTCAGTATCCTCACGTAACATCTAGTATATGTCCCTAGTACCCAGTACTTTGGATACAAAACTAACCTTCACCTAACACCTAGTATATGTCCCTAGTAACCAGTACATGGGATATAAAGCTAACCCTTACCAAATATCTAGTACCGTACTGTATGTCAATCCAAGGTCCTCCTGCTAACGAAGAAGTTCCTGAGGTTGGCGGGGCATCTCCGTCGACTGCGGGGCATGGGTGCCCTCCCCTGAAATCTACGATGTCCCCGTCCTCCCTGTGAAACCTCTCCACCCTGGGGTCCTTTCCGCCTGGATAGGGTGACATAAGCTTCACAGCTTCACTACCCTATATCCTCAACAAGAAGTACTGTATATGTCCCTCACTCAGCTGTACACCTTTCACCCTCACTACCGTTCGTGAGTCCTCGTACATCTTCATTATCACATGCACCAGCCACTCCTCAACGCCAAGTTTTCTCCTAGCCTACTGCACAACTTCTCTGGCCACCTTATCAAAGGCCTTCTCCCGGTCTCAGCGGTCTGCAAACAGAACATCAGATCCCTATCTTTTAAGTACATACAGTACATACAGTATCTTTCCCTTATCATACCTTCTAAGACTCTCTCACAGACCTTCATGACTTAGTCAAGCATTTTCAGGACCCTTATAGCAGTTCCCAGGGGAGCCCAACTCTGAAATCACCAGATAGTGCCTCCAGAACCATAAAAAAAAAAAGAGGAAAGGGCTTCATTAACACAGAGCCCTGGTGGACTCCGACGCGAACTGAAAACTCATCACTCAGTACCGGTACATCTTTCACCCTCACTGCCGTTTGTGAGTCCTCATACATCTTCATTATCACACAAATACCTTCATGACTTGAATTGTGCCGTGTCCTAGCATGAAACCAAACTGCATATCGTCAATATCATACCTTCAAAGACTTTCTCACAGACCTTCATGACTTGATCAAGTATTTTCAGGCCCCTATAATTTTCCCTATCCAACGAGTCCCCTTTGCTCGTATACAGTATATACTGTAATATACTTTTGTGCCATTCATCAGAGATTACTTCCTCTCTGATGATGAAGTTAATTAGCTCATTGAACACACCTACTCCTTTCTCACCTGAGACCTTAATCATCTCGGCTAGAATGCCAGAGCATCCTGCAGCTTTTCTGTCCTTCATTAAGTTATTGCACTGCTTACAAAAGCTGGCACAATCACAGGGAGGGGGGAGTATTGGCTTTTCGTTGCTAAGCTTCTCTATTCCATTCAAATTCCATGTTGAATAATCTTTCGTAGTGTATCACAAACTTATTTTACAATGGAAAATAATGCATGAGGAGGGCTGGGTAGGACTATTAGTATTTTGTGAAATAACTTAAATTAGGTTAGGCTATAGTATACTTCATTAGGTTATTAGGCCTATGAGAAACCAGGCCTAGGCCTAGCTTAATTTTATTTCACTGCTCAACATTTTTTTTTTTTTTTTGCTTTTGAGCTCTGCATAGGGCTATATTCAGGTAGGTTTGGGTTTCAGTAAAATTGCATTAGGCTATGCTACATATTTTTACTTCTATTGGAAAGCACAGGCCTACACAATAGTACACATGTTAAAGAATTTAACCTAGCCTACCACAATTTAGCCTAGACTGAAAGAACAAACAAAAATAGGCTAGGCTAATTGCAGCTAAATAATTTAGCCTAGCCTCACCAATTTAGCCTAGACTGAAAAAACAAAACAAAAATAGGCTAATTGCAGTTTTGGTAAGAGTTTTAGTTGTGGGCATACCAAAAGCTTTGTTTATATAGCCTAGTTGCACGCTCACAGTTAGGCCTACATTCGCTTCTAATTTAACTGCTGGGTTAAACTTGGTAAAGCCACCCTCAATCTGCCGGCCGGTAACAAAACAATTTACCCAACGCCTGGCCGTGAGATACAATAATGGGTTGAAGGGGCTTTATACCCCTATTAGTCCAGTAAATCTAGCAATCATTTAACTGGACCTAGAACAAATTGCAATAGAAGATTTTTTGGCTTTAACTTGTTTATTAGGTCCCTCTGATGAACATATAAAAAGTCTCCAACTTTTGGACACTGTGAAAGTGGTTAATTTGCATAAATTCAAGATGGCCGCCGTCCAAAGCTTCAATTTACAGATAACTTTTTTCTGGTTGCTCCTAGACCCTATAAATGTATTACAAACAACGTTTTTTGGCTTTAACTTGTTTATTAGGTCCCTCTGATGAACATATAAAAAGTCTCCAACTTTTGGGCACCTGGAAAGTGGTTAATTTACAGCCGAAAAACCTTACAGACAGGCTGAACTGTCTCTTTCACAAGGGGTGACACAGGCACTTTGTGCTTGTATGGGTTTTTTGACCTGTTGTCCCTCTTTTTTATAAAAAAAAAAAAAAAAAAAAACATGACGTAGTATGACGTCATTCAGAGCCAATTATGTAATTCATGATAGGAGTTCGTATTCACTTGGATCATCGGTGCTTGCATCAAAGTTGCTATTTTGACAGAGTCCTTTACATTGACCACATGCACTGGAACATTCAAGCTCATTCCGTTTGCAACTACAGCGTTGAGTGTCACAGTTGCCCTTACACTGACATCTGACCAATTTCAGTAGTGAATCAGGAGCCACTGGCGAATCCATCGTCTTCGGTTCAAGCTGTCCCTTCCGCAGACACCAGCCCCATTTCTCGGAGTCCACACAGTTCCCCATCCATTCCTGGACCTGACAATAAACTCGGAACGAGTGGTATTTGGCTGCATCGGTTGTTGGGGGAAGGCTGTGAACTTCAACGGTAGTTGAACTTTTTGCCACCTTGTTGCAAAACTTTGTCTTTCGCAGTCCGTCAAGGGTGTCATTTCCTTTTCCCCTGTACAAATAAACCAAGGCCTTTTCACCAGCTGATGATATCGCGTCTTTACTTCCACTTTGGCAACAGAATGCTTCTATACATTTCAAGAAACCGTTGTCTTCCCTCACTTTCCTCAAGGCAGCCCCTTTACCAATACCATACAGTCGTGAGGTTGTGTCACATCCACAGAGTGCATGGACAACTGGCAGGACACGACAGATGCTTTCACCGAGAGCTTCTGCTACTGAGTTAATATGCCAACATTTCCCACCTTCCTTGCTCGACTTGAAGTACAAATCATTCATCCCTCGTTCCGCATAATGACACAACAGCACCAACAAGTCTGTGTCCTCACCTATCACATATGTCACGGTTTCCCTTGCATGCTCAATTCCCTTCTTCGCAATCATGACATCTGCATCTGCTGGCGCATTGACACAGTCAATTCCATTTGCCTTGAAAGTTTCACACAATAAGTCAATGAAGTTTTGCTTATTGTCCGAGTTTGACAAGAAGTTTTCCTTTTTGACCGAAGGGGCATGGTTGGAGTGAACATCACCTTTTGACCAAAGACTCCTTTTGATCGTCGATTGTGTGTCATGTCCTTGGTAGTAGGTCCTGATTTATAACCGTCGAATACAACCACCGGGTTGAGAAAGTTTTTGGAAACATGCTTCATGTACATGCTTGCAATGTCCTCAAATGTGTCACCCTTCTTCCATGGAATCCTTTGCAATAAGGAACCACCATCCAGAACATGGGTCACAGTCCTTTCTTCCTCAAATGATTCCAATGACGACTTGGGAACAACAGCAGCTATCTCATCTCCTAGCTGTGGTTTATTGGCTTCCCTGAGCCTCCCCAACTTATCGAACAGAGCAGTAGGGTAGCTAGACAACTCATACGCAAAGACCTCTTCAACACCTAAGTCCCTGTTATTAGCAAAGATGAGGAGCCTCTGACAAAGGAGCTGTGGGTCGATTGGTACTTTTTCAGCACTGATTGTAACCTTTGCACCCAACGACTCAACTTGATCTTTCTTCCTAAATGAAAAGTCAAAAGCATTGCTACCTTCCATCTTCTGCACAATGTTCATACCAACCTCATACAGTAAATGAGGATTGGCCGAGGCTGGTCCTGTCACACCGTTGGCAATATTCCTGAGTTCATTTGATTCTTGAAATGGATCATAATCCTTGAAGAATGCGAGAACCTTCTCTGTGTCCTTCCTATCTCGTTCACGCCTTGCTTCAGTCATTTCTTTGTGCTGCTCAGAGGTGTGGAAATGCTTCCCTGTCAGTTCTTGCATAACTTCACTCACCTCAGCGCAGGCTGGCATAGCAAGTAACCAGCGCAGGCGTTGCGTTTCCTCCATGCCCCTACCACGTGTCAATCCACCATTCGTTTTCAAAGAGCGCATCAAAACCTGCTCTATAACCAAGTCGCTTGGCAGTCCTGCCCACAGCCGATCACTTCGGCGGATCACAAATAGACCGGAGTTCAATTGACAGAACATGTCTGGGTTGAGCTGCTCAAGTTCAATCATGTCTTGAATGTACACATGGGCTGACTTGGCATAATTGTTATGACCACACGCTGCAAAGTACGGCAACATCTCCTGGAGTGTTCCGAGGTACAGTAGGAAATCGCCCATTCTCAGTGCCCTCAGGAAGCGACGCAGCAGGTCAATCATGTCCATGTATTGAATCCATAGCTTTCCCATCTTATGCTCTGCTAAGGAGCTCTTCTCAGCTTTAAGTTTTTCAGAAATTCTGTTGAAAACGTCTTTACTGCAGACTTCATCCGGTGAAACGTCTTCACGCAACAGCTTATCCAAAAGATCTGCAGCCTCCTGGAAGTCCTTGCATGCGTCACTTTCCTCATCTACCATTGAGAGGTTGACACCGTATGCCCTGCCTAACACAATCGAACTCAAGGCTGTGTCAACCAAGAAGTGGCCTCTGATTGCTCGTGCATAGGCTTTCCCACTCAGCATTTGGGTCACAGCATTTTCAGCGTATATAAGTTCCAAAACCTCCTTAAGCCCAGATGCTTCCATAACATGGCCCATGCATCCCAAAAAGCTCATCACAGAGTGAAAGCCACCAAGGTTCAAAACAATGGGTTTCAGTTCGCTTCCTTCCTTCTCATGAACAATGATCGTCTTCGCTTTCCAATAAAGCGGTTGGTCGAATGTCAGCATTGGCGTCGTTCCCTGGCGATGGCTTTCCGCAGCAACGAAGTGAAGTGTTGAGTAAATACAACTCATGTCCGTAGGGTCCATGTCAATCATGGGCAAGAAATGGACGGATGATTTCCCTGGGTGTGGTCCATGGCACACACTCTGCATTAAGCCGGACCAGCCTGGTCGTTTTGGTCGAAGCAACCATGACGTTTTCCACAGTATGTCCAGATTTTCAAGCTTGTCAGATGCTGAAATGGGGTCAAGCTTTCTAAATTCGAGAGGCCCACCCTTCTTGCGAACACTGCGGTAGTATTTGATTTCAATTTGAGCTGCCGTGAAGTTGTTTTCAGGTGACTGCAATCTTGGTATTGATGTTGTGTCTCTTACTTCAGGGGTGACAGCAACAATTATTCCCATACCATGGTATGTTCCTCGCCCATCAAGCGTACGCAAGTTGTGATCAACATTGTCTGCAACGAACTGTCCAAACCTGCCTGCAGTGGATATGTTGGTGCCCCTGAAATTGGCAGCACACTTCGAAAACCTCAAAACTTCTGCGTAAAGCAGACAGAAGCCGTGACTGTGTAAACTGTCCACAAGAAAGCGGGAACCAAAGTGCTGGTGCATTTGAACCGCCAATCCATACTGAATGGGTGCTACAATGGCCCTTGGTCTGGTAAGTTGCACGATACTTTGTCCAATTGATGCAACTTCAAGATCACATGACTTGCCACTGAACGTCTCTTGCAGCAATATACGAAGGGACTGCGGAACGTACGCCACATTCTTTTCCAGCGACCGGAGTTCAGAATGATCTGGATAGAAATCTCTACAAGTATCAATGTTCTTTATATCTGCTTTGATCAACCGTGCCGCAGCCCTGACTATCTTTCTTTGTTCTGCTTCCTCATCATCAGTCTGTGGTGAGTCTTTGAATTGTTGCAAAATCTTTGCAGCACTTTCTTTGACAGTTACAACATCGCTGCGTCCATGCACGTTACTAATAACCAGTTCATCCCCAAAATATGAAATAAGTTTCTGTTTCATGTATTTTACACTATACGCTTCAACATCAGGGCACAACTGGGACATTCTATCAACGAGATCAACCACTGTAGTCTGTTCATCATCATTGCCACTGACTAGGTCCTCGATTGCGAGTAGAAATGCTTCCTCTCGTGAGGCATCTACTTTGCGACCCTTGCGAGGAGGTTCACTGTCTGCGGAATCACGATATTTGGAGGGGATCTGCCTATGTGTCTGGAAATTTGAGCTGCACTGCTTGTGATATATTGCGTCAGCTGCTGGAAGATCGCGTGCAAAGTTAATTCGGCCTCTAACAGTGTCAGCCCACTCATCAGCCCTGGCATCACATGCAGAAAGTATTGTCCTTTGAAAGTTGAAGGTGCGTACTGGATACACTTCTTCTGAATCATGCTTTGTGTCCAAATAGATTTTTGTACCACAAAAAAAGCAGTTCTCTGTAAAACAAAAGTCTGGTGTCTGAGAACGAAGAGCAGGTTTTTCAGGACGTTTCTTCTGCTTCCCAGGAATTCTATTTGGCTTCGTATTGACATGCTTCTTTCGGCAATCAATGTGCACCGTTTGGCCCTCGGACACGGTAATTGATGGCGTTCCACGTTCAGTACTGGCCTTGTTGATAGTATCTGCTCCCTTCGCCCTCAGCTTGACTGTTTCTCCTTCGTCTAACGTGTTTGAGCAAATGCCGCAGGGATTATGCACCACCTCTTCTTCCATGGCTTCGGTAGATGTCGCACCAATCTGTTGAAACAAGAAACAAGATGATGGGATTAGTATAGGCCTAGGCAAAATGTAATAGACAATAATGTGCAGTGACCTAGAACAAATTGCAATAGAAGGTTTTTTGGCTGTAAGGTTTTTTGGCTGTAAATTAACCACTTTCCAGGTGTCCAAAAGTTGGAGACTTTTTATATGTTCATCAGAGGGACCTAATAAACAAGTTAAAGCCAAAAAACGTTGTTTGTAATACATTTATAGGGTCTAGGAGCAACCAGAAAAAAGTTATCTGTAAATTGAAGCTTTGGACGGCGGCCATCTTGAATTTATGCAAATTAACCACTTTCCCGTTGTCCAAAAGTTGGAGACTTTTTATATGTTCATCAGAGGGACCTAATAAACAAGTTAAAGCCAAAAAACCTTCTATTGCAATTTGTTCTAAGTCCAGCCCTACTTTGACTGGTCTACTATGACTTATTGTCATCATCATCTATATCAGAACGGAGAAATGGATAGGCGACGAGCAGGGAGGTTTTAGGAAGGGAAGAGGATGTGTAGATCAGATTTTTACCCTGAATTGTGTTGTGGAGAAGTATCTGGAGAAGAAACAAAAGGTGTATGTTGCCTTTATGGACTTGGAGAAGGCCTATGACAGAGTGGATAGAGAAGGTTTGTGGAAAGTACTTAGAATATACGGAGTAGAGGGCAAGTTGCTGAAAGCAGTGAAGAGCATGTATGAGGGTGCAAAGGCGGCAGTACGTGTGGAGAGTGAGCAGAGCGAGTTCTTTGACCTGAATGTTGGTTTGAAACAGTGGTGTGTGATGTCCCCGTGGTTGTTTACTGTATATATGGATGGAGTTATGAAAGAAATACTATCAAGAGCAGTGGATGTTGGTGTATCGCTGAAAAGGGAGGGAATTGAGTGGAAGCTACCTATACTGCTGTTTGCGGATGATACAGTTCTGATGAGTGATAATGAATGGGAGTTGCAGGGTCTGGTAAATGAGTTTGGAACAGTGTGCGAAAAAACGGAATTTGAAGGTAAATACGGGGAAGAGCAAGGTTATGGTCTTCGAAAGGGGTGAAGTCACAGAGTGTGAGGTGAAGCTGAACGGTCAGGCTATGGAGATCGTCAACTCTTTTAAGTATCTGGGCAGTGTGTTGAGTAAAGATGGGACTATGGATGAAGAGGTGCGGGAGAGGGTACAACAGGGGAAGAGGGTTGTAGGAACGCTAAAAGCAGTAACAAGAAATAGGGTGGTCAGTATGGAAGTGAAGAAGTCCTTGCATGACAGTGTGGTAATCCCGACACTGACTTACGGAAGCGAAGCATGGACGTTGGTTGAGACTCAGACCAAGAGTGAGAGCAGTGGAAATGAATTACTTAAGGAGGGCGTGCGGAGTTACATGGAGGGATAGACAGACTAATGAGGAAGTAAGAAGGAGGTGTGGTGTGGAGGTAGATGTGCTGGAAAGTGTGAAAAGGAACAACTTGAGATGGTTCGGCCATATGGAACGTATGGAAAGCGAGAGAATGACTAAGAGGGTGTACGAGAGCGAGGTGGAGGGACAGAGGGGGAGAGGTAGACCGAATATGAGGTGGAAGGATTGAGTGAGGAACTACATGAACGAAGGCGGTGCTCGTTGGGGGGAGGGGCGTCGACTGACTGGGGACAGAGGTGCATGGGGGCGGTTCGTTCGTGGCCACCCCTTCGGGGATCACGGAGTCAGGCAATAGATAGATAGATAGATCTATATCACCAGCAGGGGCAAATAACCACAGTCAAATCAGACGCGAATGTAACTGCGAGCGTGCGACTACGTAAATAAAGGGGACGATAGACCCGCTAACACAACTCTTAACGCATTTTTTCCTAATGTATTAGATTTTTTTATATTTATGACCTCAACAGTTGAAAGATGACAATTTTATGGTTTATTTTAGGCTATACAAACACATTTGCTTTGTAACTTAGATACTCATATTTATGCTTATAATTGCAGTACGAGTGGGTTTTTTCTTTTTATATGTAGGCCTAGGCTAAACAAATGTTAGTTTTTGTTTTATAGGCTAAACTAGGCTGAATTTATGCTAATAAATATTAATTGGAGGGAGCAAATCTGTCAAGGAATAGCCTAGATGTGGAAATTTACAGCCAATTTGCTCTAGCCCTTTTTGAGATACAGAGGTTAGAGATCGTTGGATACAATAATATGTTGAGGGGGTCAATCGCCCCCCATGACATATTGTCATCATCATATATATTGCCAGCAGGGGGCAAATAGCCTAGGCCTAGCCTAACTACAACAAAAATCGCCGTCAAAATAGACGCGAACTTATATTAACTACGGCGATCGACCATTGCCCGCACCGACCGTCCCCCGGTTATTGTTGAGGTCCTGAGGAACCGTATGACTTTGACGAGCTCTTCCCTCCGCTGTCTCCGCATCCCATGTATCGTCGTACGGTACCCCTTCCCCTCCACATCCTACATCTGGTCGTTCTACATATGCCTCCTAAGCCTCGCCTCGTCCCATCACTGAGCATGTGGATGGGCGTCCCTTTCTGGCTTCAAAGATGGATTCCTTCCGACAGCTCCTACTGGATTGTCTGGGGTTGGTTGATAAGGGCACCTCGCTTCAAGACATTGCTCTGGCCCTAGTACCGTGGTTTGTAGGTCTCTGGTTCACCACCTGATGACCTGCTATTGGGTTGTTGCCTTTACAGTGTTACGGTTCTACGAATGACCTAGAATGAAAGTGACACGGTGGTGAATTTTAACCTTAACTATAAACTAATTTAATTGTGACATAGGATCTCCGCGACTACGGTAGGGCCGGAGTGGGCGAGTATTCGCCTGAGGTTGCCCCAAGACAAGACAAAATTCTAGTGCTGGTTTTACTCAGATTTTGTGAGTTTTAATTTAGCCTAGCCTAGGCCTAAGAGTTCAGAAAATTTGCAAAATGCACCCCATACTAGCCTACCCATAGCCTAATAGGCCTAGTGATTCTTTTTTGGCAGACCACCCACAAATTTTCATATAGCCTAGGCCTAGGCTAGCCTAAGTTCTGGAATGCATGTTGGAATAGCCTTCCTATAAACTGTAGGCTAGGCTACTTCCTTTTAATTTAAGTTTGATTCTTTGGAAAATCTATTAGGCCTAGACCAGGGCAGGAAAGTAACATTTAAAATGACGTGTAAAAAGTCGGCCATAAACGGCGGGCCACTATGTTATTGTAATTTGGGAGCTTATTTCGTCTGTTGATTGACTTTGTCCTAAATTGGGGATCCTATGAATTAGCACAGATGATGATGACTTACCGTACATCATAATACGTGGGGGGCAGAGCCGCAGAGACCCCCTCAACATATTTGGTGTCCCACAGTAACTTTTAATGGGATGGATGTAGTTACCGGGTGTACGGTCGTCATGTTTACATAGGGCGATCGTCGCGGTTAACTTCGCGTCTATTATGACGTCGATTTTTTTCGGCATATTTCATTTTATTCACTTCCGTTTATATTTAGGCTATAATCTAGCTTTGGCACGACAATAACCCTAACCTAGTCTTTCTTAAAGATTCTTCTAATCTTCCAGTAGCCTATAGCCTAATTTAGGTCATTTTTAACACCTTAAGAGCGGCCTATGCGGTTTATTTATATGAAATGTTTTTAGCCAAAATAGGGCTGTTTACGTGATCATTTTCATGCCTAAATAAGACCCAGAACGTAAAACAAGTATCTATCCCTGAAAGGGCATAAACAGAGCTTTCGAATGACACCATAACGATCCTTTTATGATGGCTAGTTTTCTTGCAATAACCGTGCAACGCGAGTGCAAAAAGCATGTAATTAGCCACTTTCCCGATACAATTCCTTATATAGCGAGTGAGAGAGGGAGGAGGGAGCTGGGATTCGTGTCAGTATGTTCGCCGCGGTGGTCTGGAGCAGTCATAAGCTCGCTACTCTCCTGCCACCACTTGTCTCTCTCTCTCTCAGCAACATTACGTGCTGAAATTGCCACTCGACCTATGTCGAGCGCCGCCACATAGTCCAGCTTTATTTAACTCGACTTATGTTGCTCGCCGCTAATTAAGGGTTAAAGGCACACAATTAAATGGTTGGTATTTTAAACGACACTACTGCAGCATTATGAGAAACAATTTATTAGAGATAATAGGCAACAATAGATTCGCCATATTTTTCTCCATAAGCTATAGTCCGCATGGAGGATTTTCGTTATCGACAAATTGAAAAAATTCCCACTTCACAGACAAAATAGACAAATACACCAAAAATTGGGGTGTGGGGGCAGCAGCCCCCACCCATAATAGCCTACTATAATAGGTTAGGTATGGTTGTTAGGTTAGACTAGGCTAATGTCATTTCAAAGGGGTATAGGCCTATTAAACACTAGGATAGCCTATACCTGGTCAAGGGTAAGTCCTGCTGTAGTCAACTTGAATGCTACCTTAAATTGTAATATTAGACTAGGCATAGCCTATAGAAAAAATAGCCTAGCCTACTTATTTATTGTAGCCTATAATATAGGCCTAGCCGGGTAGAATGTAGAGTTCGGGCGTACCACCACCATTGTTTACACTGCGCAGAGCGGTGACGGAAGCTTGCCATCATTTTCCCGTCTATTTTGACTGCCATTGGATACAATAATATGTTGAGGGGAGGGCTTTGCGGCAATTTTTTTGGTTGTTTGCCCCCTACTGGCAATATATATATTATTGTATCCAATGGCATTCAAAATAGACGGGAACATTATCGCAAGTGTCCGACGCCGCCACCGCCGCCGTAATGTTTACATATGTCGATCACCGTGGTTAAAGGCTGGTTCACACATAGCCGAGTCGGTGCGCGAGTCCAACACGAGTCACACTCGTCGATTATCGCCGTCGCTGGAGGCTGAGTCGGCCACGAGTAGCAATTGTTCCCGAGTCAAGGCGAGTGTAACACGAGTTAACTCGATTCAATACGAGTCAACACGTGTTCATGCAAGAGTTTGTACGAGTAACTGAGAGTCAAAACGAGTGTAACACGAACCCAACACGAGTGTCAAAAATTTAAAAAATAGTGGCCACATTCCAGGGCACGTAAACAAAGAGTATGGACGAGTCAACGCGATTGTTACACGGATCAACACAATTTTTATACGGATCAACACGAAAGACAACGCGTTGACTCTCGTTGGATCTCTGTTGCACACGTGTTGACTCGTGTTACATCCGTGTAAACTCTCGTTGATTCTTCCTACATTTTTGAAATAACGGTATTTCAAATGACACTTGCTTTTTCGTGTTACACTCGTGTTTTTTTCTCAGTGGATCGTGTTTACTCTTGTTTACTCGTGTTTTCACTTGTGTTTGAATCGTGTAAACTCTGGCATCATGGGGGCACCAAATTTTGGCACTCACATTCGTGCTTTCTACTCTTGTTGATACGTGTTGCATGTGTGTTACATACGTGTTGTTGCGTGTAGACACGTGTTGCTTCGTCAACGTCGAAATGATGACGAAAAGCGACGAATCACCAAAGAGTGTTACACGGGTTTACACGAGTCAACACGAGTTAACACGAATAACGAAGAGTTATTCAGAGTCAAACACGTATGTACACGAGTCTACACGTATTTAGGCCACACTCATGGGTACTTGCCACGGGACCCAAAAATTTCATGCATGCATTAAATTTTTGGACCCCGTGGCGAGTACCCACGAGTGTGTCGAGTATACACGAGCGTAGCACGAGTCTATACGAGTGTTGAGGAGTATCGACGAGTCATTGCTGAATAGCAAAATTTCATCACTCGTGTTGGACTCGCGCACCGACTCGGCTATGTGTGAACCAGCCTTTAGTTCGCATCTATTTTGAAGGCATTTTTTTCGGTTATTTGCCTCCTGCTGGCAATATATATGATGATGACAATATGTCATGGGGGGGTGACCCCCCTCAACCTATTATTGTATCCAAAAGCAGTCAAATAGATGGGAACATGATGGCCAGCATCCGCCGCCGCTCCGCGTAGTGTAAACAAGGCTGGCGGTACACCCGAACTCTACATTCTACCCCACTAATTTTCCAACTAGCATAACCGATGATTATCAATGATCAATCCCAGTCAGAAACGTCCATGCTTCCCTCCCATAAGTCAATGTCGGGATTACCACACTGTCATGCAAGGACTTCTTTACTTCCATGCTGATCACCCTATTTCTTCTTACTGCTTTCAGAGTTCCTACAACGCTCTTCCCCTGTTACACTTTCTCCCACACTTCTTCATCCATAGGCCTACTCACATCTTTACTCAACACACTGCCCAAATACTTAAATGAGCTGACATTCTTCATAGCCGTTCAACCTCACTTCACACTCTATGGTTGCACCCCTTTCAATGACCATAATATTGCTCTTCCTAGCATTTACCTCCAGATTCCGTTTTTCACACACTGTTCCAAACATATTTACCTGACCCTGCAACTCCCATGCACTATCGCTCATCAGAACTGTGTTGTCAGCAACAGTAGTACCGGTACTGTACTGTTGAGGCAACTTCCACTCGTTTCCTTCCCTTATCAGCGGTATACCAATGTCCGCTGCTCTTCCTTGTATTTCTTTCATGACTCCATCCATATACTGTACTGGTATATATTGAACAACCATCGGGACATCACATACACCCTTGCTTTAACCCAACATTCAGATTAAAGAACTCGCTCTGTTAATTATCCACACATACTGACACCTTTGCACCCTCATACATGCTCTTAATTGCTTTCAGCAACTTGCCATCTACTCCGTATATTTTCAGTACCGGTACCGGTACTTTCCACATACCTTCTCTATCAATTCTGTCATAGGTCTTCTCCAACTCCATAAATGCAGCATACAACTTTTGTCGCTTCTCCAGATATTTCTCCACAACACATTTCCGGGCAAAAATCTGAGCTACACATCCTCTTCCCTTCCTAAGATGACTACAGTATGCTAACCGTTTCCCCAGCAATACTGACTGAAAATGCCCTAATATATTGCATGTCCTCTTCAGATGTATCTACAATATGTAAAATTACACCAAATACCACTACAGTAGCACTGAAATCAATAAAACTCACTAACAGGATAAATAAATGGAAGAAATACTCCAAAAGATTAATATGTTTACCCTTTACCCAGCAATACTGACTGAAAATGCCTAAATAGATATCAATGATCTCATATCTACCACTCATAATCCAATACATTCCTACGCAGATGACTCAACACTCCACAGTTCCTTCACATTTACCAATTCTTTCACCCATCCCGATCTTATAAATTCAAAAATAAGCACTGCAATTTCTCTGAACCAGGACCTTTCTAGAATTGAAGAATGGGGACAAAAGAATCTAGTTTCCCTTAATGCACAGAAAACCAAGTACTGTACATTCAATTTTCTAACCGACAGAATCTCACTGACTCCCATATATTTGTTAATGATGTAAATATTCCCACTTCCCCTAGTATTGACATTCTCGGTGTAACATTAACTACTAACTTGAGCTGGACACATTATGTTAGAAGCATTGCTAAGAATGCCTCTAAAAAAACTGGGACTCCTGTACAGAGTTCGAGAATTCTTCACTGACGAGCAGTTGGCCGTAATATATATAAGTCATGTGCGTTCTCAGATGGATTACTGTTCACCTCTGTGGAGTGGAAGTGGAGTGGTTGCATTGAGGCAGTTGGACAAAATTCAAAATAAAGCTATTAGATTAATCAATAACCCTGCAATCACACAGGACCTTCCTACATTATCCATACGAAGAAACGTTGCATCCATTTTCACAGCAATTGTTCCGAGGAACTTGCTTCAATTGTGCCGCCTCTCCACATCTTTCCCCGTAGAACTAGGGCAGCTGAGAGCGCCCATGAATTTACACTCTCTCCTCCACAATGCAGAACTTCTGCTTATCAAAATTCATTTATCCCTAGAACTACTACTCTTTGGAATTCACTTCCCTCGAATTGCTTTCCACAAACTTACAATCTACAAATGTTTTTAAATCCAGTTGTTACAAACATTTTATGAATGGAGGATGCCTTTAGGCACATGGACCTTTTTGTTTTATCTGTGTTTTTTCCTTCCTCCGTTCATTGTCTATTAAAAAAAAAAAAAAAAAAAATTTGCTCTTCAGATGTATACATACATACGTACATAACATTTTAAGACTGAGTGCTCCACACAGATGTGCAGTTTCAGTCTCTTTTTCTAATGGCGGCGTTCCAGGCAACCCTGTTAAGGGATGCTTTACTTGTCAAGTTTTTGGATTTGAGATCGGCACGTATAGTCCGATCCCAGGTCTTACTCGGTCCACCCCTTGGTGCAGCTCCCTCCACAATCGCAGACCTGCATCTTTTCACCCAATTTTGTTCATCCATTCTCTCCATATGTCCATACCATGCCAGTTTACTTGTACGCATCTCCTCGCTAATACTCTTTATACCTAAACGTCTCTTCAGCTCATCATTTGTTATTCTGTTGACATCATTTATCTGAAATATGTAAAATTACACCAATTACCAACTACATTACCAACAAATTTAATAAAGTACACTAACAGGATAAAGAAAATGTAAGAAATAGCCCTAAAGATGAATTTATCTATCTATCTATTGACGGACGCCTTGATCCCCGAAGGATTGGCCACGAACGAAACACCCCTATGCACCTCTGTCCCCAGTCAGCCCCTCCTCCATCCAGCACCGCTTTCACGCATATACTTCTTAACTCCATCCTTCCACCTCTCTCTCGGTTTATTTCTCCCTCTGTCCTTCCACCTCACTCGTACACGCTCTTAGTCATTCTCTCGCTTCCCATACGTTCCACATGGCCGAACCATCTCAAGGTGTTCTTTTTCGCACTTTCCAGTACATTCACACCACACCTCTCTCGTACTTCCTCATTCGTCTGTCTATCCCTCCATGTAACTCTGCACACACTTCTCAAGTAACTCATTCCATCCCTTTCACTCTTGGTTTGAATCTCTCCAACAACGTCCATGCTTCGCTTCCGTAAGTCAGTGTCGGGATTACCACACTGTCATGCAATGACTTCTTCAGTTCCATGCTGACCACCCTATTTCATGTTACTGCTTTCAGCATTCCTACAACCCTCTTCCCCTGTTGCACCCTCTCCCACACTTCTTCATCCATACTCCCATCTTTACTCTGTACACTGCCAAGATACTTAACCCTTATTTAGCGGCGAGCAACATAAGTCGAGTTAAATAAAGCTGGACTATGTGGCGGCGCTCGACATAACTCGAGTGGCAATTTCAGCACGTAATGTGGCTGAGAGAGAGAGACAAGTGGTGGCAGGAGACTAGCGAGCGTATGACTGCTCCAGACCACCGCGGCGAACCTACTGACACAAATCTCTCCCCTCCTCCCTCTCTCACTCGCTACATACTCAATTATGTACCGAAAGTACCGAATTACCTGCTTTTTGCACTCGCGTTGCACGGTTATTGCAAGAAAACTATCCATCATACAAGGATCGTTATGGTGTCATTCGAAAGCTCTGTTTATGCCCTTTCAGGGATAGGTACTTGTTTTACGTTCTGGGTCTTATTTAGGCATGAAAATGATCACGTAAACAGCCCTATTTTGGCTAAAAACACCCCGCTGGGCGGTACACATAAATAAACCGCATAGGCCGCTCGTAAGGTGTTAAATGAGCTGACAATCTCCATAGCCTGACCGTTCAACTTCACCTCACACTCTGTGGCTTCACCCCTATCGAAGACCATAACCTTGCTCTTCCCCGCATTTACCTTCAGATTCCATTTTTCGCACACTGTTCCAAAAATATTTACCAGACCCTGCAACTCCCATTCATATCATCAGCAAACAGCAGTACACAAACATCCACTGCTCTTCCTTGTATTTCATTTATGACTCCATCCATATACTGTATATATAGAACAACCATCTGGACATCACACACCCTTGCTTTACCAAACATTCAGATCAAAGAACTCCCTCTGTTCATTCTTCACACGTACTGATACCTTTGCACTCCCAGCGATACACCAACATCCACTGCTCTTGATAGTATTTCTTTTATGACTCCATCCATATATACAGTAAACAACCACGGGGACATCACACACCCCTGTTTCAAACCAACATTCAGGTCAAAGAACTCGCTCTGCTCACTCTCCACACGTACTGCCGCCTTTACACCCTCATACATGCTCTTCACTGCTTTCAGCAACTTGCCCTCTACTCCGTATATTCTAAGTACTTTCCACAAACCTTCTCTATCCACTCTGTCATAGGCCTTCTCCAAGTCCATAAAGGCAACATTCACCTTTTGTTTCTTCTCCAGATACTTCTCCACAACACAATTCAGGGTAAAAATCTGATCTACACATCCTCTTCCCTTCCTAAAAACCTCCCTGCTCGTCGCCTATCCATTTCTCCGTTCTCACTCTCACTCTCTCAATCACTACCGGTACCCTACTGTATACCTTCCCTACTACGCTTAGAAGACATATTCCTCGGTGGTTACCACACACTCCTCTTTCCCCTTTGCCCTTATATAGGGGGACTATTATGCCAGTCTTCCAGTCATCGGGTGCACTCCCCTTCTCCCATGCTAGTTTGCACATTTTCCATACCCATTCTATCACTATCTCACCACCATACCTCAACATTTCCCCACACACTCCATCTGTTCCTGGTGCTTTCCCCAACTTCACTCTTTTCATGGCTTCCCACACTTCTGACCTCCTGATCCCCACCTCCTCCTCCACTACTTCTCTTCTTCTCCCTCCCATACCATATCCAGCTATGTTTGCTGGCTCTTCATTTCTTACATTTAGCAACTCACTGAAGTGCTCCCTCCATCTTTCGACTCTCTCTTGCTTCTCGGCTAGCATTCTCCCATTCTTATCTTTCACACCCTTACTGTTTCCCTTGCTACCTTCCCTAACTTTCTTGACTTCTTCCCAGAACAGTTTCTTACTCTCCCTCCATTTTACACTCAGGTGCTCGTTTCTGTCTCTCGGAATCTTCATTCCCTCTACTACCCAACCACTCTCTATATGCTTTCTTCTATTCTTCCACAGCTATTCTTACCTATTCTGTCCACCATGCTGTACCTTTCACTCCCCTCCCTCTTCTCCTCACTCCACACACCTCCTCACATGCTGCACAGATCTCATCCTTAAACACCTTGCTCATCTCCTCCACTTCCTCCATAACTTCCAGGTCGAACCCACCTAGTCGTCTTTCCACTGCTCTCCTGTATTCCTCCCTGACTTCCTCCTCCTGCAACCTCTCCACCCTCCTCACCATTCCACCCTCCTCTCGCCTCCCTCCAGCTCTCCTCACCCACTTCTTTTGTATCCTAACCTTAGCTACCACTACATAATGATCAGACAGACCCCCTCCAATACCCCTATACACCCGAGCATCCATCACAGATTTCTTCATTCGTTCATCCACACATTCATAATCAATCAATGAATTTCGTTCCACCACTGTCTTATCCTTCATCATCAACATCCGTTTCCACGTGTACCTGTGGATCATTCTGTGTCGGAAGAAGGTGTTGGCTATCCACAGCCTCCTCCCCACACATACGTCCACAAGTGCACTACCATTCCCATTCACCTCTGATGGTACCCCCCACCCTCCCACCACTCCCTCAACTTTCCTATCACCCACCTTACCATTCATATCCCCAATCAGAAATATTCTTTCGTTCTTGTCAAACTTCTCCAGGCACGCCTCAACATTCATCCAGAACTCCTCTTTCTTTCTTTCAAGTATATCCTCTGTCGGGCATACACGCATACAATCAATACAATATTTTTAACATGAGGTTGCTTATAATAATTTGTACCTCTGCAGTTTCTCCATGGCTAACGAAAAAGGTCACATTCCTAAGAAGCCCCAACCAAAAAGGCCAAGCTTCTGTACAGAACAAATGCCACACCATTACCCTTATGGTGACCCTATCAAATAATCAAAACAACCACACTTCTTAACCCAATTCCCGCGGGGCCCCTCATATGACGGAGACGATTTTCCGGCTATTTTGTAGCCTGTGAGCCAGGCCAGCTTTTGCAAGCAGCACGGATGGACGTCAGCCGGAGCCTACAGGCCCCGCCACGACACTGAGGTTTGTGTGAGAGAGAGTTCACTTATGTGCAGCGTCACACATAGCGAAAACAGAAAATAATTGGTAATTATTAGCGATTTCGCCTAGGCCTATCGGATTTGGTATTTTTTAGCAATTTTGCCCTTCGTTTGCAAGATCCTTACAAGAAAACCAGACGTCGTACAGGGATGAGTCAGGAGTAATTTGAAAGCTATTACCGTACTTTCACGAATACATAATTGTATTACGCCCTGGCTTTTGCTTATGCATGAAAATGAGCAGGGAATGAAGGCAATTTCGGGCAATTATGCCTACTCATACAGGAGTCCTTGGAGCGGCTTCGGTCGCGCCGGGAATTTCCACACCTCACACCACACACACACATCACACAGTTTTTCCTACACCGAGAAATGACTCTCCGGCTGTCATTTCTCGAAGACTTCTAGCCGGAGACATTGAGAGCAACCCCGGACCCACCTACACATACATATGTCCAACTTGCTCAAAACCCATCGCTTCGAGTCGCCACACTAATGGCTCAGTTCTCTGCAATTCATGCATGAACTGGACCCACTTCACCTGCACAACACTTGCCTCCAAGAAACACTACACGAACACCTGGACCTGTTCCTCATGCCCCTCCCTCTCCCAGTCAAATCCCTCGCCTAAAACCCATCCACCTCTCCTCCCCAACCCACCTAACCTTCCCATATCATCCACTCCCCCCCCTAAAACCTGTCCACCTCTCCTCCCTAACCCACCTAACCTTCCCATACCATCCACATCCTCAACTCAACATACCACACCCCATCCTAATCCATTCCAACCCCCATCTGCTCCCCAATCCCCACCCCACCTCACCCATCCCAACCCCCCGCCCCTCCCTCACCCCCACCCCCACCCCCTCCCTCACCCCCACCCCATCCTCGTGCAGCAGCACCCAACATACATCGTGCACATAACATTAACATTCTCCAATTGAACATAGATGGCATCAACACAAAGAAACTCTCACACTTCATCAAACAACACAACATACACATTGCCATCTTACAAGAAACAAAACTCTGCACAACACAAAAAACACCCACATTTCATGATTTCACCACCATCATACAAGACCGGGCTGTCGGCGGAGGCGGTGGACTCATCACCCTGGTACACAAAGAAATATCATACATAGTTACCAGTGTACAAACCAAATCCCTCCTCCCCCCAAATGATAACACAACAGAAATACAATCAATTAAAATATGCACTGGCAACAACTCCAACATAACCATCATAAACACATACATCCCCTACAGTACCAAATGAATACAGACCACACTTACAACACATCACAAACACCCCACACATCATCCTGGGTGGTGACTTCAATGCCAAGACGTCGGCCTGGTTTGTCGACAACCCCGACACAGATAGATGGCTGGTACTACAAAACCAAACTGTTAACCTCATCATCCTTAACGACATCCATCAACATACCCATATTCCTCACCAAGCCCTCTATAACCCATCATCTCCAGACATCACCTTTTGCTCCCCAGAACTCGCCCCCACAACATCCTGGAGGGTGGTCAGAACCTTAGGCTCTGACCACCTCCCGATCATTATCACCACCAAAACCAGACTCACCCCAGCTAACCACAAACACACATACACCAATTATAAAAGACCTAACTGGAAAGCATTCACAAATGAGACAGAACAACACTTCACAACTCTAAACAGTACACCCATGACTAACATCAACAATGCTGTACACATACTCAATAAAACTATCCAAAACACTGACAAGAAACACATTCCAAGAGGTAACAGAAAAAGACACAACCCCAACTTCACACCAGAAATTCAAAACCTCATCAGACAACGCAACATACTGAAACCCTCCCCAGCACCCCACACACAACAAATCCAAGCACTCAACACCCAAACTAACAACAAAAACTAAATTGGAATAATTTCCTACAAACACTTGATCACAAAACAAACCCAAAAAAAACTCTACAAAACACTAAACAGCATCACACTTTCCAACAGCAACACAACACAATCACATGCTGCAATCACAACAACAGACTCTACTCCTTCATGTAAACAACAAGCAAACACTCTCATCAATCACTTCTCACATGTCAGTCACCTAAAACCTCACAAAGACGACCGACGTGTCATCCGACGTAACAATTCCCCACAGACCCTGACTATACACCCTTCACCAATCACCAGACAAAGCATATCATCAACAATCTCAAGCACTCACCCGCTTGTGGCCTAGACAACATAAGCAACATACACCTCAGACACCTGGGACCACAAGGCATACAAGCACTCACTAACATATCAAACTACAGTTATTCACACAACACAATACCAGACATTTGGAAGCATGGTCTCATCACCACATTCCCCAAACCCAACAAAGACCCCACGCTACCCTCCTCGCACCGCCCCATCACACTCCTTTGCTCCCCCTCCAAAGTCATGGAACGCCTAGTGTTACAACTAATTACACCCGACCTACCCCTAGCTCCAACACAACATGGCTTTAGGCCACTGCACTCCACAAACACTCTTCTCACAGACCTTACACAAAGAGCTTTAGATGGCATCAACTCAGCTAGACCACCACACAGATCACTATTAGCCACACTCGACATTAGTAAAGCCTTCGATGCCATCCCCCGCCACAACCTAACAAACAAAATCTACAACACAAACGTGCACAACAACACAAAAAGGTGGCTGGCCAACTTCCTAGCAGGCAGATGTGCAAACGTATCTTTTGCCGGTCAGTCATCTAAAATCAGAAACTTTCCAAACGGAGTCCCACAAGGATCCGTCCTATCGCCCGCACTCTTCAATCTGTACATGCACGATATAACTACACCCAATACGCCCCAAATAAACTTAGCCTCCTATGCAGATGACATAACACTCACCTGCACACACCATGACCCAAAAAGAGCAACAGATCTCCTTCAACCCTATCTCAACACACTACATGGCTGGTGCACTACAAACAGACTTAATCTACCCCCAGCCAAATCCACCGCAACCCTGCTCACAAGCTGGACAGAACACAAATACATCCCTCAACTCACCATAAACAACACACCCCTAACACATACACACACACACAAAATCCTAGGAGTAACATATGATACTCATATGACATTCAAACAGCACACCACAAACATTAAAAAGAAATGACACCCAGACTTAACGCCCTCAGGTCACTTGCTCACACAAAATTTGGACACAACAAAGAAACTACCACCACAGTATATAAACAATACATAAGATCAGTGATCATGAGAGGCACTCAATTCCTGGCAGTTGCCTCCACGAACCAAGACCACCCACTAAACTACATGGCAACACACCCACAGACACCAAGAAATATCAAAACAACACCCAGTACACGGTATCACACACAATTACTGTCCTCTCTCCCACCCCGAACCACCTTCCAGAAGCACATCCATACTCATATCTCTCGCCGATCCATCCACTCACTCACAGACAACACGCAGCTGCAAGCACGACCTCCCGAAATCCATCCTTCCGAATCCTCCCTTCCTCGCGAGGACAGAGTCCACCTGGCCAGGCTGAGATGCGGACACCATCCAGCTCTCCTGAGCTATCAGAAGAGACTGGATGACTCCGTTGTCGATGCCTGCCCGGGATGTAACACAGCACCCCATACCATTAAACACATAATAGAAGACTGCATTTCACACAACCACTTACGCCAACAACACAATATACACTCAATGAGAGCTCTGTGGGAAAGCCCGATCGTGGCCATGGCCTTCCTCAGGGACTCGGGGCTATTCGGCCAGGCAGCTTAGGGAACAACAACAACAACAACTCGTACAGGATTAATAGCTTTAACCAAAATGGTCACACTCCTTAATGGTCTAAGTGGCCATAGCCAAAATGGCTACACTATATTCCTTCTGTACTTTCTCCATGCCCGATGAGATATATGATATTTTGATATATGTGGCACAGCCCTTGTATCCAACACAATACCCTGCGTGCAACCCCGCTCGAACCCCGCACAACGTTGCTTGCAACTTTAATTATTATTATTATTATTATTTATATTAACATTATTATTATTTCTATTTCAACTTGCTGAAGAAATTAGTAAATTTAGTCATGTAATGTTTAAGCCTGCCGTACTCAATACTTAGACACATGAATAACATTGTAGAATAATTTTTACTCACCCTGCTGTTTTCATTTGGAGTCGTCGAATGGCTGTAAGCCATTTGCTGGAAAGGTCAGCATTCCTTGGGAACCTAAACACGTGCACTTTCGGTCCCGATCTGTAATTCCCCTTGCAATTTGGCACTGAACACTTGTAAGGCATTGTTGATGATCATGGAGAAGCTATCACAGGGAATAATGTACTTATAAAGTATATATGAGGGGGAAATAGTTTGGAAACACAGCGACAACCTCCCCCTACCTCACTAAAATGTATACTGACCTGCGAGGGTAGTGACCGTTTCAGCACTCCTTTTGTCGACGTCACAGAATTTAAAGGTCCCATCCGTGCGGCCTGGTACTCTAGGTGGCCTTGGCTGGTTCCGCCTCGTCCAGTAGTTCCCCCCCCCCCCCCCATACTGTGGAATGTGAGTGGAATGTCACGTCCACACCAAACTTGGCTGGTTTCTCTCTCTCTCTATCTCTCACTTAAGCGGGTTGTTGCCACGTGGTAGTAATTGTAAAGTCACGTTCAATAGGTTGGTCTGGTCACATGACATCCAGTCGGTACGGATGTTAGACCTCCACCGCTAGAAAAAAGTTCAAGAGGAGGAAAGTATAGGACACATTTTCAGACTCTTGACAGACAATCTGCCAACACATGCTGGACCCCCTTGATGTGTTTGACATCTAAGGCGTACTCTGCAGCAACAAGCTCCACCGTGTCAGTCTCTGATTCTTGTTTTGGAATTTGTGCAAAAACTTTAATGGGTGATGGTCAATATATACAGTAATGGAACCAGGAGCAGATTGAACATAAACACTAAAATATTGGAGGGACAAAATCAATGCTAACAGCTCCTTTTCTATTACAGAGTAATTACGTTGAGCAGAATTTAACTTTTTACTAAAATAGCAAACAGGATGCAATACATTACAGTCATCCTCCTGGAGTAACACGGCTCCGACCCCAGTATTACTTGCATCAACAGCTAGGGAGAAAGATCTGGTGAAATCAGGAGCACGGAGAACAGGATAGTTAGAGAGAATGTATTTAGTAGCACTGAAAGCCTCCTCACAATCGGAGGACCACTCAAACTTCACATCCTTACGGAGAAGATCCGTTATAGGTGCTGTTAACCTTGAGAAATTTAAAATAAACCTCCTGTAGTATCCAATCATCCCTAAGTATCTTTGGATTTCTTTCTTATTGGTAGGTGTTGGGAAATTAGAAATTGACTCTACTTTTGCATGAGGAGGTGCAACCTGACCCTGTCCTACTATATACCCAAGATATTGGACAGTACTCTTAATGAAAGTGCACTTTTTTAAGTTCACTACAAGATTTGCTTCAGCAAGGTTAGCAAAAAGCAGTCTGATTTGTTTGAGATGTTCTTCCCATGTATGGGAAAAAAGAAGGATATCGTCAATGTACACCACACACCCAGGTACCCCTTCAGTCACCTGATTCATTAGGCGCTGAAAGGTAGCTGGAGCGTTTTTCAGGCCAAAAGGCATTACTTCACAGCAGAAGGCTTGATTGTTTACCACAAAACATGAGATCTCCCTTGCTCTGGGTGTAAGAGGTACTTGCCAATATCCTTTCATAAGGTAAATTTTACTTATTAAACTGGCTGTGCCAATCCGGTCAAGACAATCATCAATCTGTGGCAGTGGATAAGTATCATTCTTTGTTACGGCATTGACTTGTCTATAGTCCATACAAAATCTATAACTCCCGTCTGGCTTAGGCACAAGTGTGACCGAACTACTCCACTGGCTTAAGGCTCTAGTAATTATGGCATTGGACAACATGAAATCTAATTCAACTTGCAGAATACTCCTGCGCTGTGGTGAGACATGGTATGGGGATAATTTGATGGGTGCTGCATCCCCGACATCTATGTCATGCACTGCCAATGAGGTGAGCCCTGGAGTATCACGGAACACACTGGGAGACTGTGATAAAACATGGATTAGTTCGTTAGCTTTCTCTGAGGGAAGATGACATAATTTAGTTGGTAATTCCCCCCATGCTACTGAATTATATTTAAAGTTGGATAGACCACAAGACAAGTCAAAATCGATACCTTCAGGATCTGGGACAGTCTGCTGCGGGATCTGTGGGTAAGGACTACAAACATCACCCACACCAGGATGTCCACAGGTCCTTATTACTGCCACAGCAGGAGAATCTGGAGGAGAGGAGTCAGGGGACCTATGATAGAGTTTTAACATAATTATGTGAAATACATGCTTAGGCTTCCTCTTGTCTGGGGTAGCCACTAATTAGTCAGTAACACTCACCCTTTTTACTACGTTATATGGTCCTCTAAATTTTGCTGATAAAGGTTGGCCGAAAAGGGGAATGAGAACCAAGACCTCATCACTGGGCTGAAACTCCCTCACACAGGCTCTTTTATCGTACCATACTGTCATGGTGTCTTTAGCTACTCTTAGATTTTGTGCTGCAAACTCGCACGAAGATCTCAGCCGGATTTTTAACTCTGACACATACCTGAGGAGATTTTGGTTCCCTTCCTGACCAACTAGGCTGTCCTGTAATAGCTGCAAAGGGCCACGTACCTGGTGACCGAAAACTAGTTCATTAGGTGAAAACCCCAGAGATTCAGTTGGAACCTCATGGGTGGCAAACAACAGAATAGGTACCCCTTTGTCCCAATCACCTCCAGTTTCCTCACAATATTTTCTTAACATAGACTTTAGAGTTTGATGGTATCGTTCGAGGACCTCTTGACTCTCTGGGTGGTAGGAGCTGGACTTCACATGGTCGATACCCAATTCCTTCAGGGATTGCTGAAAATACATTGGAAGTGAAATTAGTACCTTGATCACTCTGCACCTCATGAAGGAAACCTATTCTGGTGAAGAATTTGAGCAGTTCTTTAATAACTGTTTGAGCTGAAGTATTTCTTAAAGGTGTAGCTTTTGGGTATCGAGTTGCCATGTCCATTATAGTTAACAAATATATATGTCCCTGGGATGTCTTTGGCAAAGGGCCAACGATATCCACTACCACCCGAGTGAAAGGGTTCTCGAACACTGGTAAGGGCACCAGAGGGTGTGCAGGTACCTTTTGATTAGGTTTTCCTGTCATCTGGCAGGTGTGACACACTCTACAGAACTCCACTACATCTGCACGCATTCCTGGCCAGTGAAAGTGGGCTCTAATGCGATCTAAGGTTTTCCTCACACCTAGGTGCCCTGCTAAGGGTATACTATGGGCCATTTCTAGTATATCTCTACGGCAAGGTTTAGGAACTACTACCTGATATACGTCCCATGCCCCGTCATCAATAGGTCTATGTGGCGGTCTCCACCTACGCCACAAAACTCCATTCTGCATATAGAAGCATTCACCCTTCTCCTTCTCACTCTCCTCTTCACTCACGGCACTGGCAGCTAACTCCTTACACTCATTGTCATCTCTCTGCAACTCTACAGACCTCCAGAGTATCTTAAGAGTGATTTTGTTAAAGCAAATGAGAGGAGTGGACATAATACAAGAAACAGGATGTTTAATTTTAAGGTCCCGAGAATCCAAGGACAGGGTAAGCAAACATTCTTCTTCACTGCCATCAAAGACTGGAACGACCTACCCCAGTCAGTCCGTGAAAAGAGAACACTGTATTCCTTCAGACGTAGCCTGAAGGAACACCTGAACCGGACAGCTGCGAGAAGGGAGCACCAAGCTTATGTCTACTACTAGATACGACATAAGAGATAGGCAAACCAAACTGAAATGATTACTGATTACGGATTACTGATATTTACCATAGGATGTAAGGTATCTTAAAATAACCCCCTAGAAATACTTTCTCTAAAGTATCTATTTCTTTTATCCTCCCCTTTTCCCCAGCTAACCTAATCCCACAAGGACCCCAATGGAAATACGCCTAACGGCCTTATTGGGCTATCCTTAGTTGGAATTATGCAAAGCTGGTACATGTCATATTTGTAACATACTATGTGGTACCAACTCTGTAAATTGCTAACTGAATAAATATTATTATTATTATTATTATTATTATTATTATTATTATTATTATTACCAGGCCACTAGGACAATTAGGAGGGGTGTCATGATCATTTGGCTCAAGGTTAGCCATAAAGGTGTCAGACAGATCTACTTCAGTCTCCGCATCAGGTACAGTTAGAGCATTATTCACTACTCTTACATCCCTTCTATCTACCTTCACAGTTGGTACAATTATATCTGAGGGAACTGCTACTTGGGCCATAGATCGAGTGACAGCACACACTGGGAAAACCTTTGGCATCTCCTTTTCGAGCTCACCGGTCAGTGGCTCGTCAACAGGGGAAAGTGACAAAATGGGGTCTGGTCGGACCCTCTCACCAGCCACATCATTCCCCAAAAGGAGTGTTACCCCAGGCACAGGGATGTCCTGAGGCCTACGCAAAGCTATACAGGCTTCACCCTTCAGCAAATCACACTCAATCTCACCATTCACCAAGTTAGCAGAAAATTGACCTCCAGCACCTCTCATTACTGATTCGCCAGTTGGGCATTCAGAATAAGGATTCACCATGAGGGTGCTAGTAGAACCAGTATCTCTTAAGAGTTTTACCTCATGTACACAGCCATTTATTGTCACACATCCAGATGAAATAAAGGGACGGTAGCCATCCTGAACTGATGGAGACACTAAGACAGGCTTAACCCTTGCGGGTTGTACCACACACGCTACTACACCATTTCCTGTCTGATTTAAGTTAGCTAGGTACTCCTGCGGTCGAGAGTCCTGCGTCAAAGGCACATTTGGGTGGTTTTGGTTATTTGGGGAGGCAGTTACTGCGGCTACTGTCGGCCCCGATCTCTCGGCTCTCTCCTTGGCCCAACATTGATAAGCTAAGGGGTCTCTCTTTCTACATTAGGTATACACTTTCTGGGATACATTCCCCTTGTAAGCATTATTATTTTTAGTTTGGGCCCCACCTCTGTTACCATTACCAGGAGTCACATTCTTAGTTGGGGGAGCATTTTTAGTTTGGCTTACGTGGAGAGACGTTACAGGCTTTTGCGAGTGACTAGAATTATCAGCTTTGTGATTGGAGAACTTATTATTATCATAGGGCTTTTTCCCACGAAATTTGTTGTTTAGTACATAAGTATCATCCATGTCTGCAGTTTCGGCAAGAGTTTCTACCTTTTTCCCTCTCAAATGATAGGCTACTGGTGAATCTACCTTCCATAGGAAGTTCTCAAGCAAGATTAACTCTTTCAGACCCTTAAACTCAGTGACATTCTTACTTGTTAGCCAGTAATTTAAAGCTTTGTTCATGGTCCTGGCAAACACGGAATGAGTTTCCTCGAAATTTGTATGAGTCTTTCTGAAAGTCTGTCTATATGCTTCAGGCAGCAGTTTGTAGGTTTTAAGAATGGCTGCTTTGAGACGGTCATAGTCTTGCCGAACCTCAGACTCTACTGAAATGTAAGTTTCCCGACCTTGTCCTGTCAACACCGTTTGCAACATAAATGGCCACCGATCCCATGTCCACCCCATACCTGTAGCAACCTCCTCGAACAACACAAAAAAGTCCTGAACATTGTCTTCGGTGAATGGGGGAATTACACTAATCATGGTTAATCCCGGAGAGGGAGCAAGCGCATGGTTTTTAGCCTCGGTTTGAGCAGTTAATTGGGCCATGCGATATTGATGATCTAGCTCTAGCTGAGTTTGGGCTTGTTGTGCCTGGGCTTGTTGTGCCTGGGCTTGTTGTGCCTGGGCTTGTGCCTGGGATTGTTGTGCTTGTATTTGAGTTTGTACTTGGGCTTGTGCCTATATTTGAGTTTGTGCTTGCAGCTGAGCGTCTGCCTGGGCAGCATTTAACCTAGCTAAATCAATATATTGCTCAGGGGTAAATCCCTCTGGCAAATGCTCACCAAACCGTATCTGTATCCCATTACCGAGTCCTCCACCAGCCGCTCCATTTGGCTCACCGCCCTCGGCTCCGTCATGCTCACCGCCCTCGGCTCCGTTATGCTCACCGCCCTCGTCTCCGTTATGCTCACCGCCCTCGTGAATCCCAAATAATTCTGACTTTAAAAATGGTAAGGAAATATTATAAAGTCACATATAAAATGGAATTATATTTATAAACGTAAATAAGGTATTTTACAATTAATCAAAATAATAAGCAATGAAAGTTATGATAGAGTTTCAGGATCGTTTTGCATACGTTCTGATTTCACTAAAGTACAAATTAAAGTTTAGTAGGCTTAGGCCTTTACAATGCCTATTCAGAATAATAGTTAGGTATGTATTTAACTTATACAAGGCTTAATCATTAATTATGAATGACAATAGCTTTACATCAAGTTAGTTAATTGTTAATATGTAAAGTAGAATATTCAGTCACAAATCATCTCTGAATCAAACATTAATTCTAATCATCAAAATTAAACAGTAATTCAAAATATATATCTCTCCAATTAAATTAAACATATATGATTCTCCAGTCCAATCTATGATTCTCCAATCACGAAATCTTAAATCAAATGAGTGTATGTTTTCGACATACCTCTGGTTAATTAATAGTCACAAATAATCCCTAACTAACGTGTAAGAGGTCACTCTGGGACGCAACTTAACACATAATAATATACAAGCCTTTGAAGTCTGTCTCGTCTCCCCACCACTCTGCTCAATTCCCCAGCTAAGAAAGTACTGCTTTTAACTATCAAATCTCCGGCTTATATATCATTTCTCGGACCAAGCTAATCCAATCAGAAGGCAGGAAACAGGTGCCGGATCCAATGATTTACAGGCTGCTGGTGTCAGCCATTCACAGACGAGAAGCAGGTGAACGAGGCCCCGTGAGTGGAGGGGCAGTAGGGAGAAGGGGGGCTGGTTCCACCTCGTCCAGTAGGGAGAAGGGGGGCTGGTTCCACCTCGTCCAGTAGGGAGAAGGGGGGCTGGTTCCACCTCGTCCAGTAGGGAGAAGGGGGGCTGGTTCCAACCTCGTCCAGTAGGGAGAAGGGGCTGGTTCCACCTCGTCCAGTAGGGAGAAGGGGGCTGGTTCCACCTCGTCCAGTAGGTAACTGTTCCGCCCCCAGTTCCCCCCTCCCCCCCCCCAATACTGTGGAATGTGAGTGGAATGTCCCGTCAAACTTGGCTGGTTTCTCTCTCTCTCTCTCTCTCTCTCTCTCTTCTCTCTCCTCCTCTCTCTCTCTCTCTCTCTCTCTCTCTGTCTCTCTCTCTCTCTCTCTCTCTCTCTCTCTCTCTCTCTCTCTCTCTCTCTCTCTCTCTCTCTCTCTCTATAAATTCAATAAATCCTTGCAGTCTGGAACTATGCCTGATCAGTGGAAGATAGCCAACGTAACACCGATATTCAAAAAAGGCAGCAAATCCCTACCCAGTAACTATCGTCCAATTAGCTTAACCTCAGTGGTATGTAAAATGCTAGAAACGATCATAAGAGACAGACTCGTAAATCACTTAGAGGAAAATAACATACTTAAAGATACTCAACACGGCTTTCGTAAAAACGTTCCTGTTTAACAAACCTCTTAGACTTCTTCCACGATATCCTCAACCTCTACGATGAGAGTAAAGCTGTAGATATTATATACCTTTATTTTCAAAAGGCCTTTGACAAAGTTCCCCCACAAACGTTTACTGCTAAAACTAAAAGCGCATGGAATACAAGACGGTGTGTTGAAATGGATAGAAAATTGGCTCAGCGACAGAAAGCAAAGAGTAGTCATAAACGGTAAGGCATCTAAATGGACCAATGTAAGTAGCGGGGTACCCCAGGGATCGGTACTAGGACCAATTATCTTTCTAATTTACATCAACGACATAGATGAGGGTCTCACCTGTACAATCTCAAAATTTGATGACGATACAAAAATTGCAAATAGCGTACTCTCAAAAGATCAAGTTGACGATATGCAACACAATCTAGATAAATTGTCACATTGGGCCCAAATTTGGCAAATGAGTTTCAATGCTGATAAATGTAAAGTACTACATATCGGATACCTAAATGAGAAAGCAAACTATTCGATGAATGGCACTCAGCTTAAGAATATAAACAGAGAAACCGATCTGGGAGTAACAATATCGAGTAACCTAAAACCGAGTCAACAATGTTCAGAAGTTGTTAAGAAGGCAAACAAAATAATTGGCTTTATAGGCAGATCATTTGAGCATAAATCCAAAGACGTAATCCTAACCCTTTACAATTCCTTAGTCCGCCCTCTTCTGGAATACTGTGTTCAATGCTGGTGCCCTTATTACCAAAAAGACATTAACAAGCTAGAACGAGTTCAACGTAGAGTTACCAAAATGATACCTAGCCTAAAGAACAAACCATACGAAGAGCGTCTTAGAGAATTAAATTTATTTCCTTTAACCCAGCGCAGATTAAGAGGTGACTTAATTCAAGTGTTCAAAATCATCAAAGGCATCGACAATATGAACTGTAGTAAGTACTTCACTATCGACCAATCTAATTACACGCAGGGAAACGGTTGCAAAATTATTGGTAAATCGTTTAACTCACACGAATCTAAGAATTTCTTCTTCAATCGAGTTGTCAACTTGTGGAATGGGCTTTCCCGAGACGTTATAGACTGCAGCACCGTTGATTCATTTAAATTCCGCCTAGACAAATATCTCGCATCAAACCCGCGACTGACTGCGTTTGTAAATGAATAACTTTATTTTATCCTCCCCTCAGTTACTAACCCATATGTCCCCTACTAACTTTCTAGTCCTGCTACGTTAGTGCCAGGGCAGTAGTTCCCTTTCCAATGTTCCCTTACCCACTCTAAACCACTGTTTGGACACTTGATCCTCAGTGTTTTGGAGGACAAGCAGCCTAGAAGGGTCACTAGATCTGTTGTTGCTTGATTTCCTTTGTACTCCTTTGTTCTCTCTCTCTCTCTCTCTCTCTCTCTCTCTCTCTCTCACGTAAGCGGGTTGAGTTGTTGCCACGTGGTAGTAATTGTAAAGTCACGTTCAACAGGTTGGTCTGGTTACATGACATCCGGTCGGTACGGATGTTACAATATATATATAAAATTATTATTTTCTTCGCTAGACCTTCATCAAAGTTTAAAACAAAAACACCCCTAGAACCCCTTACAAGATAAATGTACCGGCCCAAGGCTGGTGCCTTCTAAAATTATAGGTTCGTTTTCGCTCTCCAGGAAAAAATCGACAGCTAAATGGCACCAAAGATCTTAATATTGACAAAGAAATTGGGCGAAAGGTCTCACAATCGTCAAACTAATGGAACAAACGTCTTAAATCATCAAAACTAATATGCTAAACATGAGGGAGAAGGGTGTCCAGAAAAAGCGACTACCTCCCCCTTAACATCAAATGAAGCAGCAGGCATCGTTAATTACCTGTCAGTCATGGTTTAATTGCAGGTGTAAAAATGTCATCGACCACTTAGTTATTGATAATGCATTCAATATTTCTTAGCTAAATTATAGACCACATTATTACAGTTATCTCTCTCTCTCTCTCTCTCTCTCTCTCTCTCTCTCTCACACACATACTCATACAAGGAAACAGGTGGCCGCTAACCAACGTATTGGCCACACCCTTATTTTCAAACGTTATAGTAGCACATACTGTATAATTTCAGTAATTAAGGGGGTAGTAGTTATATTTCAGTAATTAAGGGGGTAGTAGTTATATTTCAGTAATTAAGGGGGTAGTAGGTATATTTCAGTAATTAAGGGCGTTGTAGTTATATTTCAGTAATTAAGGGGGTAGTAGTTATATTTCAGTAATTAAGGGGGTAGTAGTTATATTTCAGTAATTAAGGGGGTAGTAGTTATATTTCAGTAATTAAGGGGTAGTAGTTATATTTCAGTAATTAAGTAGTTAGTTTATATTTCAGTAATTAAGGGGGTAGTAGTTATATTTCAGTAATTAAGGGGGTAGTAGTTATATTTCAGTAATTAAGGGGGTAGTAGTTATATTTCAGTAATTAAGGGGGTAGTAGTTATATTTCAGTAATTAAGGGGGT
>CM064551.1:7810806-7916410 GCA_032716605.1 Paralithodes platypus
GTATGTCAGATGTTGAATAGGATGTGTAAAGATGGAACATGTTTGTATATCTCACTCGAAACGATGAATTAGTGCTTAGATAGTGCTGATACCAATTATTGATCGAAATATACTTGGTGCCGCGACATCACTTATTTGGCCGACTGTACTCTGTGTTAATGAATTGGCCTGATATATTATACATTCACAAACAGCTGGAAAAGTGAGAAAGGTTGACAGAATTAATGTAAACACCATATGTAGAGGAGAACTTTATTAACAACGTTTCGCAGATAGCTTCTTTCTCTCTCTAGTTAGTGACCTGAAGAAGCTATCTGTGAAACGTTGTCAATAAAGTGCTCCTCCTCATATGGTGTTTATATTCAAAAGTGAGGATGTTTTCCGGTACGATATCGGATGTTTGTCTCATATTCTACACCTATTCTTTCCAAGATTAAGGGGTTAGTGCTTATTTTGTGGTCTATGTATTTATTAAGGGGTTAGTGCTTATTTTGTGGTCTATGTATTTATTATTAAGGGGTTAGTGCTTATTTTGTGGTCTATGTATTTATTAAGGGGTTAGTGCTTATTTTGTGGTCTATGTATTTATTAAGGGGTTAGTGCTTATTTTGTGGTCTATGTATTTATTAAGGGGGTAGTACTTGTTTTTTGGACCATGTATTTATTAAGGGGGTAGTACTTGTTTTTTGGACCATGTATTTATTAAGGGGGTAGTGCTTATTTTGTGGTCTATGTATTTATTAAGGGGGTAGTGCTTATTTTGTGGTCTATGTATTTATTAAGGGGGTAGTGCTTATTTTGTGTTCTATGTATTTATTAAGGGGTAGTGCTTTATTTTGTGGTCTATGTATTAAGGGGGTAGTGCTTATTTGTGTTCTATATATTAATTAAGGGGGTAGTGCTTATTTGTGTTCTATATATTAATTAAGGGGGTAGTGCTTATTTTGTGGTCTATGTATTTATTAAGGGGGTAGTGCTTATTTTGTGGTCTATGTATTTATTAAGGGGGTACTGTTTGTTATTTGCCCTATGTATTTATTAAGGGGGTACTGTTTGTTATTTGCCCTATGTATTTATTAAGGGGGTAGTGCTTATTTTGTGGTCTATGTATTTATTTATTCATAAATATTTCAGTTTCCTCGCAAGACCTCCGTCAAGCATTAAAAATCATACCCTTGACCCTCTTTCAAGATAAATGTGAACATTTTTCAGTAGAAAAATGTTCTGGCCGAAGGCTGGTTCCTTCTAAAATTTCAGGCTTGCTATCGCTAGCTAGGAAAAAATCGACACCTAAATGACACGGAAAGTCTTAATATTGGCAGAGAAATGGGGCGAAAGGTCTCAAAATCGCCAAACTAATGGAACGAATATCTTAAAATCTCAAAACTAATATGCTTAACATGAGGGAGAAGGAGGTCCATAAAAAGCGACTACCTTCCCCTTAAGGGGGCCCATCTCTCTCTCTCTCTCTCTCTCTTTTTTTTCTTTTTTTTTCTACTCTGGGTTGTATTCATTCGGCCCCATTCATCCTACAGTTTTAAGATGTTTATCCCCATCCAGGTGTCGACTTTATCCTGGCGAGCGGTAGCGAGCCAGCATATATTTTAAAATGTTTTTGACTGCAGGCTAAATTTTTACTTTTTTTGATAGAAAAATGGCTCCGGCGAAGCCGGATTTCTCCATACAATGCTGGGTCGCTATCGCTCACCAGGAAGAAATCGATAACTGGATGGGTATAAACGTCTTTAAACAGTAGGCTGACTGGGGCCGAATGGATACAACCCAGAGAGAGAAAAAAAGCAGGTAACCCCCTTAACCCTCCCAGTACAAGTGACGTCCGTTACATTATATTCTAGCTACAGTAAGACGATATTGTGCAGCTTAGGAAGGATGTATGGTAGCTGTAAGGATTATTGTGCAGCTTAGGAAGGATGTATGGTAGCTGTAAGGATTATTGTGCAGCTTAGGAAGGATGTATGGTAGCTGTAAGGATTATTGTGCAGCTTAGGAAGGATGTATGGTAGCTGTAAGGATTATTGTGCAGCTTAGGAAGGATGTATGGTAGCTGTAAGGATTATTTGAGATAGTCTGTAGCCTTGTAATGTGTAGATGTCCTTCCTAAGCTGAATATAATTGTCTAATAGTTGCCAGAATATAACAAAAAGGATGTCATCGGTACTTCATGGGTTAAGGGGGGTTATCTATTCAGCCTACTGCTATAAGACGTTTATCTCCATCCAGTTGTCGATTTCTTCCTAGTGAGCGATAGCGACCCAGCATTGTAAATCAGGCTTCGCCGAAGACATTTTTCTATCGAAAAATGTACAAATTTAGCCTGCTGTCAATTTTTGTGTTAAATTTATGATGGCTCGCTACCGCTCGCCAGGATAAAATCGACACCTGGATGGGGATAAACGTCTTAAAACAGTAGGCTGAATGGGACCGAATGGATACAACCAAGAGAGAGAGTGAGAGAGAGAAACAAAAATAGGTGGGCCCCCTTAAGCATATAATTATATACTGTACATACATACGATCACGCAGTTTATACATAATATCTCACACATTGATAGTGGACGTAATTATTATAAAGTTAGCGATTTGGTCACTAGTTAATGTTGCGTCCGAAATTAAAGTTTCCTCCCCTTAGGTATTATAATGTAATTATGGTGGATATTGTCAGGATTAAGAGAGAAGAGGGGACATTTGTGTGTGTGTGTGTGTGTGTGTGTGTGAGAGAGAGAGAGAGAGAGAAAGAGAGAGAGAGAGAGACCTTAAATAATGCGTATGGTGATTGGTTTCATACTGATGGTCCACTATATCTCTGTTGTATTTGTTCATTGACACCCGCCTTATTTATTAACCCAGGGTTCTGATTTACTGGTGTTGTTGTTGTTGTTGTTCCCCAAGCTGCCTGGCCGAACAGCCCCAAGGCCCCGAGCAATTCCAAGGCCACAACCAAGTGCCCCCACAGAACCCTCCCCGCTGACCACAATAAACCCTGGGTGACCGAAGCCACTCCATGGCGGGGAGCTGAGTAGGGTGCGGAAACGCCCGGGAAACCAAAGCCCCACCCAGGGCCCTGTGCCCCTCAGCAATTATGAAGAGAAAGTTGAGGGGCAAGGGAAAAATGTGACGCTTTGGCGTCCAATCTTGGTAGATTGGGAGGCCAATCCACGGAAGAGACGCCGTCACTTGAGTTCTAGAAAATATATAAGTTAAAGGAATAGTCAGAGTAAGCTATGGGTATGGCAGAGATTGCTCAGCTCTCACTCTGATAGACCAGCCCATCACCACATGACTAGAACCCAATCCTCTCAGCATCAGCTAGGAAAGGCCCTAGAAAGCCGCCTTTAGAGGGGGGGGGGGGATAGCTCCCCTATTTCAACCCCTTTCGGGGTTGGGCACCCGCCTCTGATTTACTGTTCATCAATTTGGTAGACAGAGAGGGGAGAAAGAATAGGGATATACATACTATATATATATATATATATATATATATATATATATATATATATATATATATATATATATATATATATACATACAGTATATATAAATATTTATATATATATATTTATTCTGACATACGGAGCCCTGTATGTTTATTTAAGAGTTAGAATTAAGAGTTGAAGGAGTGCCAAACTACCCAGGCGGCGAAGCAGACCAGCGAGCGAACCAGCGAGGGGGAAACCAGCTCGTCCGCATACCAGCAAACAAGCCTTCACACCTTCAGTTTTCAGTTCTCTTTCTGACCAGCAACAGACTGTTCCAGAGCCTGAAGGTATCCATACAGACTTTGACTTGTCATGTAGCCTATCCAACTTTCAGTATAACTCAGTAGTTTGGGGGGAATTACCATCTAAACTATGTCATCTTCCCTCTGATCAAGCGAACCAACTAATCTCTGTTTTATCTCAGTCTCCCAGTGTGTTCCGTGATACTCCAGGGCTCACTTCTTTGGCCTTGCACGACATCGACGTAGGGGATGCAACTCCCATTAAACTATCCCCCTACCGTGTCTCACCACAACGCAGGAGTATACTGCAGGTCGAGCTTGACTTCATGTTTTCAAACCAGCTGATCACAAGGGCCTTAAGCCAGTGGAGTAGTCCGGTCATACTTGTGCTAAAGCCAGGCGGGAGCCATAGGTTATGTATGGACTATAGGCAAGTTAATGCTGTCACAAAGAACGATACCTACCCACTGTCACGGATCAAAGATTGCATTTACCAGGTTGGGCCTTCAGCTGTGAGATGCCTTGCAGTTCGAATAACGCTCCAGCTACGTTCCGCCTATGTTCTGATGTGGTACCTGGAGACGTTGCCTACTTTGGGTGATATCCTTATTATATCCTCATTATAATCTTGCTGTTGCCAATCTGGTGGTGAATCTATTTATGTCTTATGTTTAATATTATGTACTATACTCCTTAAACTCTTTTCTAGGGGGGAGGTCTGACATACGGAGCCCTGTATGTTTATTTAAGAGTTAGAATTAAGAGTTGAAGGAGTGCCAAACTACCCAGGCGGCGAAGCAGACCAGTGAGCGAACTAGCGAGTGGGAAACCAGCTCGTCCGCATACCAGCAAACAGCCTTCACACCTGCGTGCGTCATAGGGGACCCTGCAAACTACTTCGATGACCCGACACTATGACGATGATTCGACGCCAGGAGACTCCATTGGACCACGTACATCTTACGCAACTCGAGGAGCTGTGATTGGGGCGTGCACCACCCCTCGCCTCCTGATTCGTTCCTTCACCATCATTGCATAGTATATAAGACCCGAGTAGTGGGCATTCAAATCAGTCTCATTTGGAGTTGGGAAGGTGAACTTGCAGCTGGAGGAAGACGGGGTGAAGTATTTAAATGGGTTTGTGACTGTCAGTCAGATAATATAAGTGTGTGTTAAGTGTGTTCGGTGTAAACACTTACGTTATGTTGGTTAGTGAGATATGTGATTGGGAATTAACGTTAACGCTACTATTATGTACTTAACTATTTTAGTTGACTGACTTGACTAAAGCAACTCTTTAAGTAATTGGGTTATGATAAAAGTAATACTATTGTTTTATATTAATACTTACGAGTTCTTTCATTTTCTTACATTGCTGGTAGGAACAAGAACGTTGATACTATAGTCTCTTATTAGTAATATCGCCTTACACTAACATGGCTGTTTTAATGTTACTTCTAGTGATTTCCTAAGCTGAAGAAAATTCTTTTAGCTTCAAAATATTATTTTTGCTTTTCATATCATTTGAGTGAGACCTGAATCGAATCTATGAAGCGATCCTGTAACTTAATTTACTCATAATCAAACCTCAATGTTACGTGGTTAAGAAATACATTTATCTAATTATTAAATATATATCTAACTTTTTATGTGACTTTGATATTAATCCTGATAATAATAATATAATACTATTAACGTAAAACAAGAACCAAGAATAATAACTACATTAAATATAAATAAAAGGACATGATATAAGAAAACTATCTATTCATTTCAAAAAGGGTAAGAGACAGAAATTTTCTTACTTTAATATTTATCTTTCAAGACTTTTATAGAATTAATAGTCCTTCTTTAGATATAACTTCTTCGGTTCATAACCATAGCCTACTAAGCTTCGGTTAAATAATAATTCTTTATAAATACTACATGACTTTAATTAGTTTCAGTATTTTTCCATAATTAAAGAGTGTCAGTCAATAAAGGATACCAAGTCCTAAGATCCAAAAGGAAAGGAAGCAACAACAGGAAATAATTTTATTAGATTTTACTTTTGTTTTGCCTTCAGCTGACTGATACCTTAATATATATCTCTGTGCTATCTAGAGTCATCAAGTTAACCACTTGAGGATCAAAATACGTAACAGAAGAGTGGCGACCTCGCCAGGATTCGTTTCATTCAGTTTCACTCAGTTTCATTACCGTTTCACTACTTAAAAATCAAATATTAATCATGCCTGATCTAATAAGTGACGAAGATGCTCGAGTTTTCATAGAATCAGAACCCACAGCCCCTGATATCGACAGTCTGTCAAAATCCGAACTGAAAGTGCTTGCCTCACATCTCCAATTAACTGTCTCAAGCATGTCCAAAGTAGAGGTGGCTCAGACCATAAAAACCCACCTGTTCCCTGTAGAAGGCGGGGAGGGTGACGGAGCAGTTGGTGGGATCCCGAGTAAACCTAGTCAACTTGATGAACAATTACCACCTGGTTTTACCGTTGATCAAGTAATAGAACTAGCCAGAATAAAAGTCAAACAAGCCAGAGCAACGACCGAACAATATCAATATCAATATCAAATAGCTCAACTAAATGTCAATACAAATGCTCCCTTAATTGCTCCCCCTCTGGGATTGACTATGACCAGTGTCATTCCACCTTTCACTGAGGATAATGTGCAGGATTTCTTTGTTTTGTTTGAGGAAGTTGCTGGAGGTATGAAGTGGACAAGAGATCAATGGCCTTTTATGTTACAAACCGTTTTGACAGGGCAGGCTCGAGCCACGTATTTGTCAGAAGTAGCAGAGGTTAGGCAGGATTATGACAATCTCAAAGAAGCTATCCTAAAAACCTATCAATTGCAGCCTGAGGCTTACAGGCAATCTTTCCGTAAAAACCAGAAGAAAGTAGAAGAAACCCATAAGGTATTATTTTTGCCAGGACCATGACTAAAACTTTCAATCATTGGGTCAAGAGTAAGAAAGTCACAAGCTACAACGATCTGAAGGAGTTGGTCCTGTTAGAAAATTTCCTATGGAAAATTGATTCTTCTGTAGCCTATCATTTAAGGGGGAAAAAGGTAGATTGTCTTGCCGACGCCGCTGACATGGCTGACACATACGTGCTCAACAACAAATTTCGTGGAAAGAAGCCCTACGATAATTCTAGTTCTAATTTTAAGTATCCCAATCACAAATCTGACAGACCCAGTCACAAGCCTGTAACGTCTTCCCCAGCTAGCCAAAATAGAATTGTTCCCCCAACTAAAAATGCGACTCAGGGAAATGGTAACAGAGGTGGGGCCCAAAGTAATAGTAATGCTCAAAGAGGGAACGTTCCCGTATCCCCTAAAGTATGTACTTTTTGTGGCAAGAGAGGCCACCTAGATTATCACTGCTGGGCCAAGGAGAGAACCGAGAGATCGGGGCAGACAGTTGCCGCTGTATCTCAATCTCCATATGTGCCTTTAATGCAGGACTCCCGACAGAAGGAGTACCTAGCACCAAAAGTTCCTTTAATGCAAGACTCCCGACAGAAAGAGTACCTAGGACCAAAAGTTCCTTTAATACAGGACTCCCGACAGAAGGAGTACCTAGCAGCTAACGTAAATCATCTAGACAGGGGTGTAGTAGCATGTGTGGTGCAACCCACTAGGGTTAAGCCAATAATAATTTCACCATCAGTGCAGGACAGTTACCGTCCCTTTATTTCATCTGGCAACGTGAGATTAAATGGTTGTATGCATGAGGTAAACATTCTGAGAGACACAGGTTCTACTAGCACCCTCATGGTGAATCCTTACACTGAGTGCCCACCTGGCGAACCAGTTATAATGAGAGGTGCTGGAGGCCAATGTTATGCATACTTGGTAAAAGGCGAAATTGAATGTGAGTTACTACAGGGTGAGGCCACCATAGCTTTGTGTAGGTCCCAAGATATCCCTGTGCCCGGGGTAACACTCCTTTTGGGGAATGATGTAGCAGGTGAGAAGGTCCGACCAGACCCTATTTGGTCACTTTCCCCTGTTAACGAGCCACTAACCGGTGAGCTCGAAAAGGAGATGCCAACAGTTTTCCCTGTGTGTGCTGTCACACGTTCAATGTCTCAAGTAGCAGTTCCCTCAGACAGAAATGTACCGAATGTAAGAGTTGATGAAAGGGATGATGAGAGTGTGAATGACGTTCCAACTGTGCCTGATGATGTGACTGAGGTGGATTTATCTGACACCTTTATGGCTCATCTTGACCCTAACGATTTTTTTTTTTTTTCTATGTGATTGAGGGAGGCAAAAGCCATAATTGCCTATAGCGAGTGCCTCCCCCATAGTTGAAAGAGTGACAGGGCCAAAATCAAGGGACGTTCGAGCCAAAATGCCTGGACACACGGAGTTTGAAGCAATTTAAGTCATAGGAAGAGGGAAAGACTAATTCTGGGAGAGAGTTCCAGAGCTCAGCTGTTGAGTAGAAGAAAGTTTGAGAGTAACGTTTCACTCTTGGGTTAGAGAGTTGCACAGAGTAGGGGTGGGATTGAGTTGCAAGACGGGTACCACGTGCCCTACGTAAAGGAGGTGGTATGCACTGGGATAGCTCTGAGGAACACTGATTATTATAGTAGCGATAGAATAGCGAGAGAGATGCAACATTGCGGCGGAGAGAGAGAGATTGCAGAGAGTTGGTGAGTGGACGGGAGTTAATGATACGAAAGGCCTTCCTTTCAACTTTGTCTAGGAGAGCGGTGTGAGAGGAACCTCCCCACACATGTGAACAATACTCAATACAAGGGCGCACTATGCCCCTGTACAGAGCAAGAAGCTGTGCAGGGGAAAAGAACCCCCTAAGGCGGTTGAGCACACCCAGCTTCTGGGAGGCTGCCTTAGCAAGACTGGTAATATGGGCCTTCCAAATGAGAGCAGAAGAAAAAGAGACACCAAGAATATTGAGAGAAGATGAAGGGTTGATTTTTGAATTGTTGAAGAATAAGGGATAGTCCGCTGGGAGATCCTGACGGGTAGATAGATGGAGAAATTGGGTTTTGGAAGCATTAAAGTTAACAAGGTTTTCTCTGCCCCAATTGGAAATAGTATTTAGATCAGAATTTAAGAGTTCTATGGCTTCATTACCTTTGTCGTTGAGGGATTGCTGGCTGGGGCGTTCTGAAAAACTAATGGAGTAGTGTAAGGTTGAGTCGTCTGCGTATGAATGGATGGGAATTAAGGTACAGTTAAGGAGATCATTTATAAAAAATAGAAAGAGAATAGGAGATAGGACAGAGCCCTGAGGAACACCGGAGTTTATAGGGTGAGGAAGTGAACAATGGCCGTCCACAACCGCAGCTATGGAACGGCCGGAAAGGAAATTAGAGACAAAGGCACAGATGGAGGGATAGAAACCGAAGGAGGGTAGTTTAGAAATGAATGATTTATGCCAGACTCTATCGAAGGCTTTCGATATGTCTAGTGCAATAGAAAAAGTCTCACCGAAGTCCCAAAGGAGGATGACCAAGAGTTAGTAAGATATGAAAGAAGATCACCAGTAGAGCGACCCTTAAGGAAGCCATACTGGCGATCTGAGAGCAGATTATGAGAAGAGAAATGCTTAAGAAATTTGGAAGCAAGAATAGTTTCAAAAAACTTTAGAAAGACAAGAGATAAGAGCAATTGGACGATAGTTGGAGGGTTGAGAGCGGTCACCCTTCTTTGGGACAGGTTGAATGTGAGCAAACTTCCAGCATGAAGGGAAGACGTTAGAGGATAGACAGAGACGAAAGAGTTTGCCTAGGCAGGGAGTCAGCACGGAAGCACAGTTTTTGAGAACAACAGGAGGAACACCGTCCGGACCGTACGCCTTATTAGTGTTAAGCCCAGAGAGGGTAGAAAGTACATCTTTAGAAGAGATTAGGATATTAGGCATAAGTAAGAGAGAGGAGGGCGGAGAGGGAGGAATAGCACCGGAATCATCCAAGGTGGAGTTTCTAGCAAAAGTTTGAGCGAAGAGTTTAGCTTTGTCAGAGGAAGAAGTGATGGTTGTGCCATCAGAGTGGGAAAGGGGAGGGAAAGACGAGGAAGAGAAATTGTTGGAGAGGTTTTTGGCTAGATGCCAGAAAGCTTGGGAAGAGCTAGAGTTGGATAGTTCAGTGCATTTATTATTGATGAAAGAGTGTTTGGAAAGTCGAAGAACAGATTTGGCTTGATTCCGAGCAGAAACATATGAAGAATGAGAGTGTTGAGTTTTAAGACGTCGGTACCGTTTGAATGCTTCCTCCTTATTGCGGACAGCAGTAGAACAGGCGTGAGTAAACCAAGATTTTTTAGCATTAGTCTGAGAGAAAGATAATGGAATGTATGCTTCCATGCCCGATAGGATTACCTCGGTAATGCGTTCAGCACTCTCCGAGGGTCCTCGGCCATGGAAGCAGAAATCATTCCATGGGAAATCAAAGAAGTACTGCCGAAGAGCCTCCCAGTCGGCAGCGCCAAAGTGCCACAAGCGCCGCCGGCTAGGAGGATCGGGTGGCTGTACTGGAGAGATAGGACAGGTGACAGAGATAAGTTTATGGTCGGAGGAGCCCAAAGGAGAGAAAAGATCGACAGTATAAGAAGAAGGGTTAGAAGTTAGAAACAGGTCAAGAATGTTGGGCCGATCTCCGATGCGATCCGGGATACGGGTGGGTTGCTGAACTAACTGCTCTAGGTCATTTAGGATAGAAAAGACGTAGGCTTGTTCACCAGGTGGATCAGTAGTGTGAGAGGAGAGCCATTGGCGGTGGTGAACGTTGAAATCTTCTAAGATGGAGATTTCTGAGAAAGGAGAAATGGATAGAATGTGTTCCACTGTAGAGTTTAGATAGTCAAAGAATTTGGGAAAGTTGGTAGAGTTAGGGGAAAGATAGACAGCACAGAAATATTTAGTAAGAGAATGACAGGAAAGTTTGAGCCATAAAGTTGAGAATTCAGAGGAGTCGAAATCGGGAACACGAGAGCAAGTGAGTTTGTTGTGCACATATACACAACATCCGCCTTTGGCTTTGAAACTAGGATAGAGAAAGTAGGAGGATACAGAGAAGGGGTTGCTGGATGTTGATACAGACACCTGAGTTTCGGTGAGGAAGAGAAGATCAGGTTTGTAGGAGGAGAGATGGTGCTCAACAGAGTGAAAGTTAGAGGAAAGTCTGCGAATGTTGCAGAAATTAATAGAAAGAGTAACAGGCCGAGGTCCAAGGTAATTGTGTGGGGTCGTCAGGGGATGGTCGGTCGGGTGAGGGGGCATTTATGGTCCCCCCCCCCCCCCCCCTGGGGACTCCGAGGCTGGGCTACAATTCATCATTTTGTGTTTTTTTAAATTTTGGTGTGGAGGAATGAAGTGTGGTGTGCATGTTTAGTATAGTGAAGGGGATAGGAGGAGGAGGTGTTTGTGAGAGCTAGCTGGATTGCTCTCAGTGTAAATGAGGCACAAAGAAAATCAGTAAGAGAGGCCAAGCAAATTAAACAGGAGTTCCAGCGACTCTTTATCACATGCCTATAACCTCACCTGGGTGAGGATGACCATGATGACCATGGATGACCAGGAAACCCCTCCAAATTGTCCTAGTGGCCTGGTAGAGCTACAGAGAGATGATAGAGAATGCAAGGAGTTAGCTGCCAGGGCCGTGAGTGAAGAGGAATGTGAGAAGGAGGGTGGTGAATGTTTCTACCTCAAAGGAGGAGTATTGTGGCGGAGATGGAGACAGCCACACAGACCAATCGATGACGGGGCCTGGGACGTCCAGCAAGTAGTAGTCCCCAAACCTTGTCATAGAGATATCTTGGAAATGGCACATTATATACCATTGGCAGGACACCTAGGTGTGAGAAAAACTCTAGACAGAATCAGAGCCCACTTTCACTGGCCAGGAATGTGTGCAGATGTAGTGGAATTTTGTAGAGTGTGTCACACTTGCCAGATGACAGGAAAACCCAATCAGAAGGTGCCTGTACATCCTCTGGTGCCCTTGCCCGTCTTCGAGAATCCTTTTACTCGGGTGGTAGTGGACATTGTAGGCCCATTGCCTAAGACTTCCCAAGGTAACAATTATTTATTAACGATTATGGACATGGCAACTCGCTACCCAGAGGCTATACCCTTAAGGACTACCTCTGCTCCAACTATCATCAAGGAACTGCTCAAATTCTTCACCAGAATGGGTTTCCCCCATGAGGTGCAAAGTGATCAAGGAACTAATTTTACCTCTAACATTTTTCAGCAGTCCCTGAAGGAGTTGGGTATCGAGCATGTTAAGTCTAGCACCTACCACCCAGAGAGTCAAGGGGTTCTCGAACGATATCATCAGACATTAAAAGGAATGTTGCGTAAATATTGTACAGAGACCGGAGTTGAGTGGGATAAGGGGGTACCTTTTCTTTTATTTGCTACTCGTGAGGTTCCAACTGAATCCCTGGGTTTTTCCCCTAATGAGCTAGTTTTCGGTCACCAGGTAAGAGGTCCTTTGCAACTATTGCAGGATAGCCTAGTTGGCCAGGAGGGGAACCAAAACCTCCTCAAGTATGTTTCAGATTTCAAAACCCGGCTGAGATCCTCATGTGAGTTTGCAGCTCAAAACTTGACAGTGGCTAAAAGCTCCATGAAGAACTGGTATGACAGAAAAGCCTGTGAGAGGGAGTTTCAGTCCGGTGATGAGGTTTTGGTCCTGCTCTCCCTTTTTGGCCAACCTTTATCTGCCAAGTTCAGGGGCCCATATAAGATCATTCGGAGGGTGAGCATTACCGATTATCTAGTAACTACCCCAGACAGGAGAAAGCCCATGCAAGTATTCCATATAAATATGTTGAAACCATACCATAGGTCCCCTGATTCCTCTCCTCCAGATTCTCCCACTGTGGCAGTGAATGTCAGGACCTGTGGACAGCCTGGTGCGGACGAAGTCTTCAGTTCTCTTTCTGACCCGCAACAGACTGTTCCAGAGCCTGAAGGTATCCATGCAGACTTTGACTTGTCATGTAGCCTATCCAACTTTCAGTATAGCTCAGTAGCTTGGGGGGAATTATCATCTAAACTATGTCATCTTCCCTCTGATCAAGCGAACCAACTAATCTCTGTTTTATCTCAGTCTCCCAGTGTATTCCGTGATACTCCAGGGCTCACTTCTTTGGCCTTGCACGACATCGACGTAGGGGATGCAACTCCCATTAAACTATCTCCCCACCGTGTCTCACCACAACGCAGGAGTATACTGCAGGTCGAGCTTGACTTCATGTTTTCAAACCAGCTGATCACAAGGGCCTTAAGCCAGTGGAGTAGTCCGGTCATACTTGTGCTAAAGCCAGACGGGAGCCATAGGTTATGTATGGACTATAGGCAAGTTAATGCTGTCACAAAGGACGATACCTACCCACTGCCACGGATCGATGACTGCATTGACCAGATTGGTACAGGCACCTATATCAGCAAGATTGACTTAATGAAGGGATATTGGCAAGTAGCTCTCACCCCTAGAGCGAGGGAAATATCATGCTTTGTAGTCAACAATCAAGCATTCTGCTGTAACGTAATGCCCTACGGCTTGAAAAACGCTCCAGCTACATTCCAGCGCCTCATGAATTTGGTGAATGAAGGGGTACCTGGATGCATTGTCTACATCGATGATATTCTTATCTTTTCACAGTCATGGGAGGAGCATCTTTACCAACTTAGATTGCTGTTCTTAAATCTTGCTGATGCCAATCTGGTGGTTAATCTTAAGAAATGCACCTTTGTAAAGAGTACGGTCCAGCATCTAAGATATACGGTAGGTCAGGGGCAGGTTGCACCTCCTCAAGCAAAGGTAGAGTCTAATCTAGAATTCCCAACTCCTAGCACTAAGAAACATATCCAAAGGTACCTAGGAATGATTGGTTATTATAGGCGCTTCATCTTAAACTTTTCTAGGTTAACAGCTCCCCTGACAGATCTTCTCTGTAAGGATGTGAAGTTTGAGTGGTCCTCCGAATGTGAGGAGGCCTTTAATGCTACCAAATATATTTTATCAAATTATCCTGTACTCCGAGCTCCTGATTTTAACAGATCTTTTTCCCTAGCAGTGGATGCGAGCAATACCGGGGTTGGTGCAGTATTGCTACAGGAAGACGACTGTGAAGTATTGCATCCTGTGTGCTATTTTAGTAAAAAATTAAATTCTGTTCAACATAACTATTCAGTCATTGAGAAGGAGCTGTTAGCATTAATTTTATCCCTTCAATACTTTGCTGTCTATGTGCAATCTGCCTCTGGTGCCATCACTGTGTATACTAACCATCACCCCTTAAAATTTGTGCATAAGTTCCAAAATAAAAACCAACGACTGACCAGGTGGAGTTTGTTGCTGCAGGAATACTCCCTGGATGTTAAACATATTAAGGGGGTCCAGAACGTGCTAGCCGATTGCCTATCACGTATCTATTAAAGATTGCATTTACCAGGTTGGCCTCATACAGCAGTACGATTAACTTAATGATAGGATTTTGGCAATTAACTCTCCCTTGTAGGGAGGTAAATATCATGCTTTAGTAGTGCGCTTTCCAGCCTTCAGCTGTGAGGTGCCTTGCTGTTCGAATAACGCTCCAGCTACATTCCGGCTATGTTCTGATGTGGTACCTGGAGACGTTGCTTACTTTGGGTGATATCCTTATTATATCCTCATTATAATCTTGCTGTTGCCAATCTGGTGGTGAATCTATTTATGTATTATGTTTAATATTATGTACTAAAAAACTATGTACTCCTAAAACTCTTTTCTAGGAGGGAGGTCTGACATACGGAGCCCTGTATGTTTATTTAAGAGTTAGAATTAAGAGTTGAGAGTGCCGAATTACCCAGGCGGTGAAGCAGACCAGCGAGCGAACCAGCGAGTGAGAAACCAGCTCGTCTGCATACCAGCAAACAAGCCTTCACACCTGCGTGCGTCATATGGGGACCCTGCAAACTACTTCGATGACCCGAAGCTATGACGATGATCGACGCCAATCAACGCCATTGGACCACGCACCTGTTACGCAACTAGAGGAGCTGTGATTGGGGCGCGCACCATCCCCCGCCTCCTGATTCGTTCCTACACCATCATTGCATAGTATATAAGACCCAAGTAGTGGGCATTCAAATCAGTCTCATTTGGAGTTGGGAAGGTGAACTTGCAGCTGGAGGAAGATGGGGTGAAGTATTATAATGGGATTGTGACTGTCAGTCAGATTATATAAGTGTGTGTTAAGTGTGTACGGTGTAAACACTTACGTTATGTTGGTTAGTGAGATATGTGATTGGGAATTAACGTTAACGCTACTATTATGTACTTAACTATTTTTGTTGACTGACTTGTGGACTAAAGCAACTCTTTAAGTAATTGGGTTATGATAAAAGTAATACTATTGTTTTATATTAATACTTGCGAGTTCTTTAATTTTCTTTTAATTAAGCTTACATTGCTGGTAAGAACAAGTACAGTGATACTATTGTCTCATATTAGTAATATCGCCTTAGACTAACATGGCTGTGTTAATGTTACTTCTAGTGATTTCCTAAGCTGAAGAAAATTCTTTTAGCTTCAAAATTTTATTTTTGCTTTTCATATTATTTGAGTGAGACCTGAATGGAATCTATGAAGCGATCCTGTAACTTAATTTACTCATAATCAAACCTCAATGTTACGTGGTTAAGAAATACATTTATCTAATTATTAAATATATATCTAACTTTTTATGTGACTTTGATATTAATCCTGATAATAATAATATAATACTATTAACGTAAAACAAGAACCAATAATAATAACTACATTAAATATAAATAAAAGGACATGATTATTATGTTCTATCCAACAACCAACCTTACTCCTAAAATCGATTAATGAAATATTACAAACACATGTGGCAGTCCGTGGATTCGAACCCAGGACGCTCACACCAAAAATCAACACCTTATGCATTACTCCACGAAGACAGTTAAAGAATGGTGGACACTGCCTACGATTTATTTTGCAACTTCGAATCCTGCATATCAATCTAAGCATGTACACACATCCCAACTGCAACTCACGTAGGCTATGCATATGTGAATGGAAAGAGCAATTAATGGGGCCTTAACCACTAGGGAAGACCTCTCGATAAATTACTCCTGAACCAATATCAATTATTATGTTCTATCCATCAACCAACTTTACTCCTAAAATCGATTAATGAAATATTACAAACACATGTGGCAGTCCGTGGATTCGAACCCAGGACGCTCACACCGAAAATCAACACCTTATGCATTACACCACGAAGACAGTTAAAGAATGGTGGACACTGCCTACGATTTATTAATTATGCAACTTCGAATCTGCATATCAATCTAAGCATGTACACACATCCCAACTGCAACTCACGTAGGCTATGCATATGTGAATGGAAAGAGCAAATAATGGGGCCTTAACCACTAGGGAAGACCTCTCGATAAATTACTCCTGAACCAATATCAATTTTTATGTTCTATCCAACAACCAACCTTACTCCTAAAATCGATTAACCCGGGAACTGCGGGGAGACTCTTAAGAGTTCCCCCGGCGGACTGCGGGGAGACTCTTATGAGTGAGTGAGAAAAAAAAATCAACTTTTGACATCGAAAAAAAAAATATATATTTTTATTTTTTTATTTTTTTATTTTTGTTTGGCCCCTGGGCCATGCAAAATCTCAGTCCTCTACCTCCCCTCCTTCCCCACTTTCCTCCTCTCTTTCAGTTATCACCTATTTTCCCTGTTATTCCCTTATTCTGAGGTATATTTTCGTGCTAACATTAGCGAGTTGCAAGCAGGGTGTTGTCATCACTGATGGCAAGCGAGTGCAAGAGAGAGAGAGAGAGTATCGATCGACTGTGTCTCAGTGGCCTTTGGGGAAATTGGCGGGAAAGCAGCTTGCCTCACCCATACATTATACAACTCGCGGGCTATATCTCCGATTTTGACCATCCAAACGCTGTTTTCACTCGTTTTATTGTTGTTTCAGGTTAATATCTTTATAATCAACCCATAATAGGCGCATATGGATAAGTATTAATGCTATTAATGGCACAATGAATATTTTAGTGACGGAAACACCTCAAATACGTCAGCACAGGGGGACGTTTCCAATTACCCCCATACGCACTTCAGAGGTTAATGAAATATTACAAACACATGTGGCAGTCCGTGGATTCGAACCCAGGACGCTCACACCGAAAATCAACACCTTATGCATTATGCCACGAAGACAGTTAAAGAATGGTGGACACTGCCTACGATTTATTATGCAACTTTGAATCCTGCATATCAATCTAAGCATGTACACAAATCCCAACTGCAACTCACATAGGCTATGCATAATTATGTGAATGGAAAGAGCAATTAATTGGGCCTTAACCACTAGGGAATACCTCTCGATAAATTACTCCTGAACCAATATCAATAAAGTAGACGTGCCGTTTTGCCCAAAATCAAAATGGCATACCCAACTCTGCGATGGGTTACCATCCGCACTACTAATACCATCATCAATCACAATCAACATAATCACTACTACTGCCATCATCACTACAACTGCCACAATCATCTCGAGTATTGTCATCATCACCATTACTATGATCATCATCACTACTACAATTACAATTATCACTATAGTAGAGTCATTTTCAGAGCTTCCGTGACCGTGTTTAGGATACCAAAGTTTCTCAGTGAATTTAACAAGGGCAACTGATACTAAAAAAAATAAGATCCCATACACCTCACCAAAATGACGGGAAAGTTGTTATTTTAGACGTTTTTCAAAATGGCCACCGCCGTCATCTTAAAAAATTGATAAAGTTCTATTTCTTGAAGTGAATGGCCAAAAATGACAATTTTGGTGTCTATTCCCACTAATTTTGGTGTCAGAAGATCAATGGCATGGCACAATTAAAAAATAATTAATAAATAAATACCAAATAATTAAGTAAATAAGAAAATAATTAAGAAAATCAATGGGATGGCATAATTCATGATTTAGAGTCCCATTAACCTCAACATCTAAGACAAATATGATGTTGTTAAATCCACTGAGAAACTTTGGTATCCTAAATTAATAAAACATGAGACCTACTGCATTAAGATGCACTATCACTGCAGGACAAATATGATGCACAACTGTCAGAATCACTTCCGCTGTCATTATCGCTGCTCTCCATTTGTGGATGACTTGGAGTTTTTAGAAGATCCAGGAATGATGGAAGTGCAGGTTGGGTATAGCGTACTGGGAGGCATAAGCCATTTACAAGGTGCCATCCATGGCCAATTGGTGATGGATGATTCTGAAGCTGGAAATTCTTCTGCAGATATGTGAGGTAATTGGTGCGCTCTAAGTGTGGCAAACATGCCACTCTCCATGAATTGTGCTTGGATATGGGGAAGACTTTCTAGTACTGCTATGAAATCTGGAAGATGGCGCCCATATCTATCGTTGTCATAAATATGCATCCAAGGAAGCATCAACTTCAGTGAAGACTTGAACTCGATCCAGTTTCTTGTCCTTATAGCATGTATATTTTGAGTCAGTATCTCTACCATCTCCAAGAATGAAATCCAGAATTCTGCTAGTGGAGCACCATCTAAGTTCTGGAATAGGGAGTCAACGAGCCCCTTGAGATCGGCATTGCTCTCTAACTCAGCATGTGCATCATTAAGTTCTTGTTGGTCTACTGAACTGTGTAACTTATTGAGAGATGCCTGGATCTCTTCACACAGAGTGGCACCTTCCAAACGTTTGTCTAGTGCATGTTGGAGTAAAGCCTCGTAGAAGAGTCGAAGGCAACGCACACCGCGGTTGAAGTGTTTTCCACGCAGAGCTTGATCCACGGATCCATCTGCAACGACGCCTGCAGCCACCAGTACATCTGAAATGCCTGAGCCTTTGAACCTTTTGTAGATTGCATTGATGAAAGACATCTGGATATGAAAGGGCCCCATGAATGTCAATATGTCAGCAAATATCTCTGGATTCTCACTTTTCAATTCTAGCAATAATGCGTAGACAGGATGATCACTGACGATAATGGCAAATGGCATCTTCTTGTCATCAATTGCTTTTGCAAGCTTGCACAGGGCATCATACAGAATGGTCTTGCTTGGTGGATCAGGATAAGTCATATGATAAATCGCTTTACTTTTCTGGGTTTCTGGTGATAGCGTGGCCTGGAAGCCAGAAAAGGCTGGTACAGTCTGGTCTTCTGGCTTTGGTCTTGTTCTGTCTGCCTTAGCTTGGGCCATTGCATGGATGACACCTCTCATTCTTTGAGGAACTGTGTCCAGATGTTGTTCACCCGTTATCCTTGGTCTGATGGGTGGTTCACCACGCTTGACTGTTTTGTATGGTTCAATTCTTTGCATCTGGCTCCCAAGTTCTTTGAGGCTATCAGAGAGGTACGAAGGCAAGGTGCTATTTGCAACTGGTCTATCATCATCTAGGGTAGGTAGATTTAGCTTAGGTAGGTCTGGCTGAACAAACATGACATTTGTACGATGTGATTGGCCACTTCCAGTCAAAGTGTCACTTTTGAAGTCATCGTTGTCGACTATACATATTGCCGGTGTTCCTTCAGAAAGTTCAAAAGGACACTCAGTTGAATGCTTCAGGTCAGGAACTGCCCAGAAATCTCTAAGCAAAAGCACATCATTGTAACTGATTCCCAGGCCATCCTTATGTAATATGTCTACCATTTCTCTGCTCTTTGTCATACCATGTAGCAGTACACCGAGGTTTGTCTCAAATGCAGTACGTCTTCCAGTGATGTAGCTGGTCAAAATAGATGCAATTGATCTGACTTGGGGCTTGTCATCGACTTCAGACTTTGTGGGGTGCTTTAACCAAGTGATGAGCTTCAAGAGGAGATCATTCAGGTCTTCATATTCTTCTAGCTCATGTATGTATGGAGGCCAAGGAACAGTTTTTGTTTTGATGATCTGATCTCAGAGTCGCCCAGCTACATTCTTCACCAGCTGATCGTCACTTACACCTAGAGAGGATATTGCAGCCTCAAGATATGAACCTGCAGCTCTTGCATCATATACCAGTTCACTCACATTCTTCTGACCTCGTTCATGAAATGCTATGTGTATCGTATAAATACGATAGAATATGACTCTTCTGTGATCTCGTATGTCTCTGTGACGTCACGATCTCTCCTACAGCACGACGTAGGACGAGTAGATCGTATATTATAAGATTGTAAATAAGTTAAGTTATAAAAGGCCTAATATGCTATTAAGCAATATTGCCATGGTCTTATGTAGTATATATGAATTTATCGTATATATTAATATAATTTATCGTATAGAGCAACCTAAATGCGGTATGATAATTTGGGCTCCTGGCGGTTTGCCAAGGCAGCAAGGTGTGCTTTTGAGGTAGGCCAGAGCCTTCACGAACACCAACCAGTTAACATCTAAATTTTCCGCCCTCAGTTGATCGATCTTTTGTGCCTCTAATCACAATACGCATACAGCAATACACTCAGCTACACCATCACGACACTCTCATCGACATCATGACTGACTGATAGATAAGCATAAATTATAATAATCATGTCCATTCCCATGGAATCATTTATTCTTTCTTTAACTTTGACTCGAGCCTTGGGACCGAAGTCTCGTTCCCCATTGTCCACCGCCATATTGGGTAAAACGTTCTCCCTTGCCTCATTGCCACGTGGAACTATTGGTGAGTTAATTCCTGGCTAATATTAACCCTTATAACATTACCCTATATATACATTTATTATGTGAGACCTTTGGATATAAATTAGCTTGTTTCAGATTGAATTCAATTTAGATATAGAGTAGTTTTCATTTAGATTGATTTTATTTGATTCATTATAGCTTAGTAATATTTAACTTCCATTGATAGTTTACCACATTGGTGCCCAGACCCGGGAATTAGCTACCAGTAAGGGATTTTAAGGCAATGAACAAGGGGACATATAACAGGATGCAGGAACAACTCTATGATGAACTGGCAAGGCTAGCCAAGCGATGGTTAGAGCCGGAATGCAGGGTCACATCGTTGCACCTGCCTAATGCCCCTTTCACACATACAGGACTAGGGCGCCGCATGCATCCGAGTAGCTACTCTGCTGCATGCGGCACCCGAGTCGGCACCTAGTCCTGACCAGGCGGCTGTAGTCGTCTGTAGTCTGGTGAAGTCCTGGCAATGCGTGTCAAGTCGTGGCCCCCGAACAAAATGTTTGTGAGTTTCGAAATTTGGTCCAGACTTGAAATTTGTCTGGTGGATGCGGGGAGTAGTCTGCGCTAGTCGGCACTAGTCGTCACTAGTCTTCTGTATGCGGCTGTAGTCCTTGAGTATAGCGTAGCGAATTGTGTTTCATGTGTATCATAAAGACTACTGCCGCATACACCAGGGTACAGCCGCCAGACACGAGTACAGCCGCATAAGTCTGCTGAAGTCGTGTGCATCAATTTACATATTTATATATTTGCATATAATTATGCAATAATATGAGTCGACCGAGTACAACCGACAAGAGAGGATTTCAGCAGCAAGCAGCCGCATCACAGCAAACTCCAACCACATTGACAGGAGTGCACACGTACGACAACACCCGGAACCCAATATGGCAGAAGAGTCGAGCCAACTTGAGCAGACAACAGAAACATCCAACCGACAACACCCAACTCGAACCGCAAACAGCCGCATCAAGCCGACCAAAAAAAAAAAAAAAAAAAATCCCAACCACAGAACGGCGACACGGCCCCTATATATAGGCCCCACGCAGCGCACTTGACCCAGTTTTCGACGAGATCACCCACGACGCACACCTCTACCTGCACCTCAACTGCCTGTACACCATGCCCAGGACCCAATAGAACAACAAAGGCCCTTCTCCCTTCTCCTCCTCCACTCTCCTTCTCATTCTCCTCCCTTCCTCCCTTCTCCTCCTCACTGCTACTCATTCTCCTCCCTCCCTCCTTTCCTCCTCCTCTTGCTTCTCATTCTCCTTCCCTCCCTTCTCCTCCTCATTCTCCTCCCTCTTCTTTCCTCCTCTCTCCCTACTTTTCCTCCTTCTCCTCCTCTTCGTTCTTTTCCTCCTTCCTCCTTCATCCACCTCTTCCTCCCTCACTACCTCCCTACTACCCCCTGTTCTTCTCTTCCTACTCTCTTCCCTCTCATTTAACCCGCTGAGTGCCAGCCAATTTTGACAGTGTGCTTCTGCCAGTGCCAGATTATTTTTTTTTTGGGGGGGGGGCTAAATCTATCAAGTTGGGAGAGAAAGGAAGGATAATGGTAACAAAAACACTCCCCTCGCCAGAAAACAGGTCCCCGATGGTCCCGAAAGTAGCTGAAAAGACACTATAGACTACAGAGACTTTTATGGTATCGGAATGTATGGGTGGGAGGGTGGTTTTGGGGTTGATGGGGGGAAGGTAGAAGGGTAATTGACTTGTGTTACAGATATGAAGCCGATTGGTGAGGTACTTTCGCCACCACGGATTTTCGTTTTTTCCTTTTCTTCGTACGGATACGCTGGAAGTGGGTGGTGGGAGGCAGTTGGGGGTGTGGTGGGGGGAAGGCAGAAGGGTAAGGGATTTGTCTCACAAATATGGAACCGATTGGTGCAGTCGTTTCGCCGCCACATATTTTCCTTTTTTTTTCCTTCTGACGGGACCGACAGTCAGCGAGTGGGTAGGAGGAGGGATTTGGGATTTTTGTGGTGGGTAGCCAAAAGGGTAAGGTACATGTGGTAAAAATATGAAAGCAATAGGTGCAGTCGTTTCGCTGCTACGATGTTTTTTCGGCGAGGACGTATATACCTCCGTTGGCCACAGAGCCTGTTTGTGTCGGCTTTATGCCAGTGTATGTGGTTCGACTCTGAAGTCGATTGTCTGAAGTCTTATAGATGCGGGTGTAGTCGGCATGTACAAATGATCGTTATTTCCATTGTCGGTTCGAGTCTCAAGACTTCTCCGGAGTCAAGACGACAACGTCGGCTGTATGCGGCTGTAGTCTTCTGTAGTCTGGTGAAGTCCTTTGGATGCGGCATTACCGAGCCAGCTCCACCAAGACGGGGAAAAAAACGCCACGACTAGCTACTCTGCTGCATGCGGCACCCGAGTCCTGTATGTGTGAAAGGGGCATAAGTCCTGCATCCCACCCATCATCTTTCCCCAATAATTTTCTTTTCCGTTTCAGACTTCCTGTGACATATGACCTGACCTAACATTTTTTCTTGTTCAATATGATCCATTAGTAGGTATTGCTATTTAGTGTACTATTTTTCTCCATAACATAGAAGTCCGCCGGTTGGCGTCTCTTAATTAGACTATTATTTGGCCGTTGTCTTTGTAACGTAATATTTAGATACATAGCCTATAGGCTCGCATGCAAAATGGATGAAGACCATAAAGAGACACCGTCTAGTGGGGGTGCTAAGCAAAGCCCCTAAAAATCAAAGGGCAGGACTTCGGGGAGTATTAAATAGGCTAATTGTGGACTTAAACTCTTTGATCACTACTGCTGAACTAGAGGAATTGGAGGCTAGATTAGATAACGTCCAGGCTACCCACGGTCGTATTACGGCTCTGAGTGAGGTAATTGTGGCTGACATGATAGAGGAGGAAGAGATAGTTACAGAGTGTGATAATCGCGCCCTCTATGACGAACCTGTCTTTAGAGCGAAGCGCCTATTACAGCGTGCTGTCGCAAATAAGAAGGGAGGCGATAATGAGGCCCATAGAAGGGCTGACCCAAAACATACTGTACAGCTCCCAAAGCTCAATCTTCCTACATTTGGGGGCAAGTTAACCGAGTGGTTAGCTTTCTGGGACGTATTTCGATCTACGGTTCATGAATCCTCTTTGGATAATGTCCGCAAGTTTCACTACCTGAAGGGACAAATGGAAGGAGAGGCCTTACATTTAATAGAGGGTTTTGCAGTAGTGGGTGGTAGTTATCTTGAAGCAGTACACTTATTAGAGTCCACATATGGGGATAGAGAGCAGTTGAAGATGGCCCATGTCGTTGCCTTGTTGGGGCTCGCAGAACCACAGTATAAGGTTGATGAGTTGACAAACTTCAGGGCAAATATGGAGTGCCATACTCGATCGCTAGACACCCTAGGGCTTACCACGCAGGAAATGATAGTCATTATCTTGCGTCAGAAGCTTCCTATGGCAATACTTGATAAGGTAAGATCATTTGAGCTGGGGGAGTTCAAAACTCAGTTCAGCAAGGAGATCAATAATCTACAGTTGAACAAAGGGAGAATGTATGTGTCGGGAGGGAGTGAGAATGTGGAGAAGAGGGGAACAATTAGCATGACAGTGGGGACTAAAGAAAAGAAAGAGGGTGCATATAAGAAACCTGCTCAGATTCTATGTAAGCTATGTAACAACAAACATAAATGGAGTTTCTGCGTAAAATACCCGGCAAATGAGACAAAACTAGCACAGGCGAAAAGATTGAAGCTATGTGTAGGTTGTCTAAGTAAAGAACATGGTAAGCAGGGACAATGTACTGCTACATACTTAAGGCCCTGTCGCCACTGCAAAGGACATCACTTTGATAAGTTGTGTCCTACAGCAGATAAAGTCAAAGACGTCAAAAATGAGGGTACTACAACTGTGGCACTAGGTAGCACGCAAGACACCACTATATTGCCCACAATACAGATTCCCATGGAAGGTAATGACATTAACAAAGTTTGTCGGGTACTTCTAGATCAAGGGTCTCAACGTTCCTTTATAAAGAGGTCCGTACTAGTGGGATTGAAGCACCGAATCGTAGGGGCTGATACTCTTTGATTACAGGGCTTCACAGGGGTTACTGATAAGCAAGACTACGAGATAGCGGAGATTTCATATTTCTATCGTAAAAACCGCTACTTTATGACTTGTATCGTAGTAGACACCCTACCAGAATATGTATCTGTGGGTGTGAAGAAGGTGGAACACGCATTACGTAGCAAGGGGGTTAACTTGTCAGATCCCATGGGAAATCAGAGTGAGGTGCATGTTCTACTTGGTGTGGATCATTATTATGAAGTAGTATACCCTGGATTTAAAAAGATGTGTGGTGTAATTTTAATCCCCACTAAATTTGGATACTGCATGAGCGGAAAGGTGCATACTACACAGTCAAAGGTCCTGGTCGACACGGTCTCGATATATAGAGTCAATGTAACCGCGGCAGAGGAGTTGGGAAGGGAGGATTCCCAACCTAGTGACCCTAAGATGGCTGCCGAGTTCGACCTGGAACGACTGTGGAGATTGGATCACATAGGCATTAATCCTATGGAGACTGATTATGACTCGGAAGTTGCGCTACAAAGGTTTGAAGAGTCTGTGTGCTACTGTGCCTCAGACAAGCAATATAAAGTTAGTTTACCCTGGAAGAACAGTGAGATAAGCCTGCCTACCAACTATGGTTTGGCATTAGGTCGCTTGCGCGCATTGCAGCGGAAATTGTCTAACGAACTGAGCACGCGCCAGGCGTATGACGATGTATTTCGGAGTTATGAAGATAGGGGCTTTATTGAGAGAGTCGATGTCGAGGAACCGTTTAAGAAGGTTAGGGTTCACTATCTGGCCCATCATGGGGTAAGGAAAGACAGCGTCACCACACCAATACGGGTGGTGTATGACTGTTCTGCCCACCAAGGACAACAACCCAGTCTAAATGACTGCCTGTTGACAGGTCCGTCCATGGTGTCGGACCTGTCCCAACATCTATTGCGGTTTAGGCTGGGGAAGTACGCCTATACCAGTGACATCGAGAAAGCATTCTTGATGGTCAAGCTAAAGGAGGAAGATAGAGATGTTACCCGCTTTCTTTGGTTCGGCGACATTAGAGACTCTGAAAGTCCCATCATAATATACCGTTTTCGGGTTGTACTCTTTGGGGCCACTTGCTCGCAGTTTTTGTTAAATGCCACAATCAGAAAACATCTAGCTGACACTCATGAGGACACAAGTAAACTATCTCGCGGATTATACATTGACAATTTGCAGGGTACTAGCGATAGTCAAGATGATTTGTTATATGCATACTGGCAAGCACGCAGATTGTTTGCGGATGCACATCTATTTCTCCGCGAGTGGGTTACTAATAGTGAAGATCTTCAGAGTTTAATACAGGTGGATGGTACGGCATCTCTTAACCAGGAAAAGTCCAGAAATTTGGGGATGATCTGGCAACCTAAACATGACATACTAACTTTTCAAACAAGGTCTTTTGCTCAGCAGACAGGAGCGCACACAAAAAGAAGTCTGTTGAGCAAAGTTGCGCAATTTTTTGATCCTTTGGGTCTAGCATTACCCGTTACCATAAGAGCTAGGATTCTAATGCAGGAAGTTTGGAGACGTAAGATAGGATGGGATGACAGTTTGCCCGAGGACCTGAATGACCAAGGGACATTGTTGTTGAATGAATATGCCATCCTATGTACTAAACCTATACCTCGTAAAGTGGCGGCGTTCGGTGACGTTACGTTACACACGTTTTGCGATGCTAGCGCCACGGCATACGGGGTAGCCATATATGTCGTTACTTCATTTGGGGCACATTTAGTTACAGCCCGGGCCAAGGTAGCCCCGGTTAAAAAGGTAACTATCCCTAAAATGGAATTGACTGCCATGCTGCTATTAGCACGTCTGGTGCAACATGTACGCGCAGCATACGAGAGCGAATTAAATATTGAAATCGTTCATGTATGGTGCGATAGTCAGGTCGCACTCAACTGGATACATAGCAAGAAGTCTCTGCCAGTTTATGTGCGGAATAGGGTAGATGAGATTAGAGCCCTTTTGCCAGACGTTGCTAATCATTATGTAAATACAAAAGAAAACCCTAGTGATCTCATAACTAGGGGTATAACGGCTAGCCAGTTAATGAAGTCCGAATTGAGGTGGCATGGTCCAAAGTGGCTGCTCCATGAAAGTGAATGGACGATATGGCATGCTGTTGGTGAGGGACTTCTGCCACTGGAAACAGTGACAGTTACAGCCCAACCAAATGAGCCACCGGGTCCTATCATAAAGTGGGCAAGATTCGGTGACTATAATAAATTAGTCAGAGTTGTTGCTTGGGTGTTGCGATATGTATCCAATCTCAAGCTTAAAGTAACGGGCCAACTCTGCAACAGGGGTCACAACATTGATGCTCCTGAATTTAAAGCAGCTGAAGTAACTTTGATCAAATGGGTTCAAGTAGAAACCTTTTCCAATGAATTAGAATCCTTGAAAAGCTCGAATAACACATTAATGCCTAATATAGTGCGTCAACTAAGGTTGCACCTAGACAATGGCCTCATCAGGTGTGAGGGTCGCCTGAAGTGGTCGGGTGTACCAGACGGCACAAACCGCCCTATACTAATGCCAACAAGACATCACATTACTGATCTATTGATCATACGTGCACATAGGGAAGTAAAACACTACGGGGTATGTCATATTATATCAAATTTACGTCTCACATGGTGGATACCCAGAGTTCGACAAGTAGCTCGACGCGTAGTAAGAAAGTGTGTAATATGCCAGAGACTAAAGGGTAAACCATATGCAACTGGACCAGCTCCACCTCTACCTGAATGCCATGTAAAGCATGTAGAACCTTTCCAAGCGGTAGGATTAGATTACACAGGGGCATTGAAGACGAGGGAGCATGAGAAGGTTTATATATTATTGTTTACCTGTGCAACGTCTCGAGCGGTACACCTAGAACTATGTGATATGTCTAGCGAAGAATTTATGCTGGCGTTTAGACGGTTTTGTGCCCGTCGTTCATTCCCTCAACTCATTCTTAGCGACAATGCTCGCACTTATGTCCAAGCATCAAAATATCTAAAGGATATGAGTAGTGATCCTAATATCATCACTTTTTTGGGAGAGAAGAAGTGCGAATGGAGGTTCATTCCAGTTAAGGCACCTTGGTTTGGTGGAATGTGGGAACGGTGTGTCGGCATAGTAAAGTCAGGACTCAGAGCGGTTGTAGGACGTGCTCTATTAAAGAGGAGTGAGTTGACGCCAGTCCTCACAGAGATAGAGGCAGTCGTGAATGATCGCCCGCTTACATATGTGTACACCAACCTGCAAGAACTACTACCATTAACGCCAGCTCATTTGCTATATGGAAAACCATTGACTGCATTTCCATCTGATTTTCAGTCCATAGTAGAGTTAGAGGATCCCTCGTTGTACTCTGAGGTAGCGGTGTCTAAGAGATACCAGTATATATCCAGGATAATAGAGGATTTTAGGAAACGGTGGATTAGTGAATATCTGCTAGCATTGAGGGAAAGGAGTATTACTCCCTCTGGTAGACCAACGGCACCTACAGTTGGTGAAGTTGTTTTAATTAAAGAAGATAGTCCTCGTTTATACTGGAAATTAGGCCGCGTGTTGGAGGTATACGAGGGAGCAGACTCTGTAGAGCGGGTGGCACTATTGAAGACAGCCACTGGAACTACTGTTCGTCCTATCGCACGTTTATACGCTTTGGAGCTCGATTCCGCATTGAAATCTGATGCCCCACCTGTTATTGCTGGGTCCGAGGATTTTCAAAGGAACGACTCACCTCTTACTGATGGTACAAAGGAGTACAATGGAGTACAAAGGAGTACAAAGGAAATCAAGCAACAACAGATCTAGTGACCCTTCTAGGCTGCTTGTCCTCCAAAACACTGAGGATCAAGTGTCCAAACAGTGGTTTAGAGTGGGTAAGGGAACATTGGAAAGGGAACTACTGCCCTGCCACAAACGTGGCAGGACTAGGAAGTTAGTAGGGGACATATGGGTTAGTAACTGAGGGGAGGATAAAATAAAGTTATTCATTTACAACGCAGTCAGTCGCGGGTTTGATGCGAGATATTTGTCTAGCGGAATTTAAATGAATCATCGGTGCTGCAGTCTATAACGTCTCGGGGAAGCCCATTCCTCAAGTTGACAACTCGATTGAAGAAGAAATTCTTAGATTCGTGTGAGTTAAAATATTTACCAATAATTTTGCAACCGTTTCCCCGCGTGTAATTAGATTGGTCGATAGTGAAGTACTTACTACAGTTCATATTGTCGATGCCTTTGATGATTTTGAACACTTGAATTAAGTCACCTCTTAATCTGCGCTGGGTTAAAGGAAATAGATTTAATTCTCTAAGACGCTCTTCGTATGGTTTGTTCTTTAGGCTAGGTATCATTTTGGTAACTCTACGTTGAACTCGTTCTAGCTTGTTTATGTCTTTTTGGTAATAAGGGCACCAGCATTGAACGCAGTATGGTGATCATTCTCGGACCGGGACGCGTCCCAGACGCGTTGCTGCTGGCACCGTTGACTTGTGGCGTCAGAAGATAGCCTCTGGGCAACTATAGGTTTAAGGTGGGGTTCAGGTCTTTTTTTGTGGGGGGAGTGTATCGTATAAATACGATAGAATATGACTCTTTTGTGATCTCGTATGTCTCTGTGACATCACGATCTCTCCTACAGCACGACGTAGGACGAGTAGATCGTATATTATAAGATTGTAAATAAGTTAAGTTATAAAAGGCCTAATATGCTATTAAGCAATATTGCCATGGTCTTATGTAGTATATATGAATTTATCGTATATATTAATATAATTTATCGTATAGAGCAACCTAAATGCGGTACGATAATTTGGGTTCCTGGCGGTTTGCCAAGGCAGAAAGGTGTGCTTTTGAGGTAGGCCAGAGCCTTCACGAACACCAACCAGTTAACATCTAAATTTTCCGCCCTCAGTTGATCGAGCTTTTGTGCCTCTAATCACAATACACATACAGCAATACACTCAGCTACACCATCACGACGCTCTCATCGACATCATGACTGACTGATAGATAAGCATAAATTATAATGATCATGTCCATTCCCATGTAATCATTTATTCTTTCTTTAACTTGACTCGAGTCTTGGGACCAAAGTCTCGTTCCCCATTGTCCACCGCCATATTGGGTAAAACGTTCTCCCTTGCCTCATTGCCACGTGGAACTATTAGACCAGTCAAAGTAGGGCTGGACTTAGAACAAATTGCAATAGAAGGTTTTTTGGCTTTAACTTGTTTATTAGGTCCCTCTGATGAACATATAAAAAGTCTCCAACTTTTGGACACCGGGAAAGTGGTTAATTTGCATAAATTCAAGATGGCCGCCGTCCAAAGCTTCAATTTACAGATAACTTTTTTCTGGTTGCTCCTAGACCCTATAAATGTATTACAAACAACGTTTTTTGGCTTTAACTTGTTTATTAGGTCCCTCTGATGAACATATAAAAAGTCTCCAACTTTTGGACACCTGGAAAGTGGTTAATTTACAGCCAAAAAACCTTACAGCCAAAAAACCTTCTATTGCAATTTGTTCTAGGTCAAGCCCTACCTTTACTGCACATTATTGTCTATTACATTTTGCCTAGGCCTATACTAATCCCATCATCTTGTTTCTTGTTTCAACAGATTGGTGCGACATCTACCGAAGCCATGGAAGAAGAGGTGGTGCATAATCCCTGCGGCATTTGCTCAAACACGTTAGACGAAGAAGAAACAGTCAAGCTGAGGGCGAAGGGAGCAGATACTATCAACAAGGCCAGTACTGAACGTGGAACGCCATCAATTACCGTTCTCGCATTCTTCAAGGATTATGATCCATTTCAAGAATCAAATGAACTCAGGAATATTGCCAACGGTGTGACAGGACCAGCCTCGGCCAATCCTCATTTACTGTATGAGGTTGGTATGAACATTGTGCAGAAGATGGAAGGTAGCAATGCTTTTGACTTTTCATTTAGGAAGAAAGATCAAGTTGAGTCGTTGGGTGCAAAGGTTACAATCAGTGCTGAAAAAGTACCAATCGACCCACAGCTCCTTTTCCAGAGGCTCCTCATCTTTGCTAATAACAGGGACTTAGGTGTTGAAGAGGTCTTTGCGTATGAGTTGTCTAGCTACCCTACTGCTCTGTTCGATAAGTGGGGGAGGCTCAGGGAAGCCAATAAACCACAGCTAGATGAGATAGCTGCTGTTGTTCCCAAGTCGTCATTGGAATCATTTGAGGAAGAAAGGACTGTGACCCATGTTCTGGATGGTGGTTCCTTATTGCAAAGGATTCCATGGAAGAAGGGTGACACATTTGAGGACATTGCAAGCATGTACATGAAGCATGTTTCCAAAAACTTTCTCAACCCGGTGGTTGTATTCGACGGTTATAAATCAGGACCTACTACCAAGGACATGACACACAATCGACGATCAAAAGGAGTCTTTGGTCAAAAGGTGATGTTCACTCCAACCATGCCCCTTCGGTCAAAAAAGGAAAACTTCTTGTCAAACTCGGACAATAAGCAAAACTTCATTGACTTATTGTGTGAAACATTCAAGGCAAATGGAATTGACTGTGTCAATGGGCCAGCAGATGCAGATGTCATGATTGCGAAGAAGGGAATTGAGCATGCAAGGGAAACCGTGACATATGTGATAGGTGAGGACACAGACTTGTTGGTGCTGTTGTGTCATTATGCGGAACGAGGGATGAATGATTTGTACTTCAAGTCGAGCAAGGAAGGTGGGAAATGTTGGCATATTAACTCAGTAGCAGAAGCTCTCGGTGAAAGCATCTGTCGTGTCCTGCCAGTTGTCCATGCACTCTGTGGATGTGACACAACCTCACGACTGTATGGTATTGGTAAAGGGGCTGCCTTGAGGAAAGTGAGGGAAGACAACGGTTTCTTGAAATGTATAGAAGCATTCTGTTGCCAAAGTGGAAGTAAAGACGCGATATCATCAGCTGGTGAAAAGGCCTTGGTTTATTTGTACGGGGGAAAAGGAAATGACACCCTTGACGGACTGCGAAAGACAAAGTTTTGCAACAAGGTGGCAAAAAGTTCAACTACCGTTGAAGTTCACAGCCTTCCCCCAACAACCGATGCAGCCAAATACCACTCGTTCCGAGTTTATTGTCAGGTCCAGGAATGGATGGGGAACTGTGTGGACCCCGAGAAATGGGGCTGGTGTCTGCGGAAGGGACAGCTTGAACCGAAGACGATGGATTCGCCAGTGGCTCCTGATTCACTACTAAAATTGGTCAGATGTCAGTGTAAGGGCAACTGTGACACTCAACGCTGTAGTTGCAAACGGAATGAGCTTGAATGTTCCAGTGCATGTGGTCAATGTAAAGGACTCTGTCAAAATAGCAACTTTGATGCAAGCACCGATGATCCAAGTGAATACGAACTCCTATCATGAATTACATAATTGGCTCTGAATGACGTCATACTACGTCATGGTTTTTTTTTTTTTTTTTTTATAAAAAAGAGGGACAACAGGTCAAAAAACCCATACAAGCACAAAGTGCCTGTGTCACCCCTTGTGAAAGAGACAGTTCAAAGCCTGTCTGTAAGGTTTTTCGGCTGTAAATTAACCACTTTCCAGGTGTCCAAAAGTTGGAGACTTTTTATATGTTCATCAGAGGGACCTAATAAACAAGTTAAAGCCAAAAAACGTTGTTTGTAATACATTTATAGGGTCTAGGAGCAACCAGAAAAAAGTTATCTGTAAATTGAAGCTTTGGACGGCGGCCATCTTGAATTTATGCAAATTAACCACTTTCCCAGTGTCCAAAAGTTGGAGACTTTTTATATGTTCATCAGAGGGACCTAATAAACAAGTTAAAGCCAAAAAACCTTCTATTGCAATTTGTTCTAGGTCCAGTTAAATGATTGCTAGATTTACTGGACTATATTGGTGAGTTAATTCCTGGCTAATATTAACCCTTATAACCTTACCCTATATATACATTTATTATGTGAGACCTTTGGATATAAATTAGCTTGTTTCAGATTGAATTCAATTTAGATATAGAGTAGTTTTCATTTAGATTGATTTTATTTGATTCATTATAGCTTAGTAATATTTAACTTCCATTGATAGTTTACCACAATGTCATCTCCAAATTCCTTGATCAGAATTTCCTTCACGAAACTGGACTTTGCTGTGGAATAGTAACCATAATTTTAAGTAATGCCTTTGTAATCCTTTACAAGACCTTGCAGTGTACGGATTTCATGATCTTCAAAGATAACTTGACGGACATGATGAAAGAAGATATTTTGGGCCTCTCGAAGATTAACATGTTGCAGATGCTCTGTTTTTTCATCAGGAAAAGACTCCTTCAGAGGGTTGCTGACATAATTGCGCCAACATTCACGATGATAACGAATTTCCAATCCAAACGCCGTTCGACTGTCTGGGATAGATGCAAGTAGGGTATTCAATCTTTCTCTTATAGGCTCATCTGACAGACATACTGTATGCAACTTGAACCGGTTCCATGCGTCTACTGTTGACAGCAGCAAAAGTTTGGACTTGCCAGGATTACTGGTTTTTTGTGGTCCTTTCATACACCACACACAGAGATTCTTATCATGAACCACTCCAGTACTAGAACGAAGCTTTTAGGCACATTTCCTGGGAGTTGTTGACTTGAAGTTGATGCTTGAACTTCTTCCTGTTCAGATTTCCGTTTACGATTCTGTGCTTGCTGAATATAGCGATTACTACTGATCTGGGTGTAACATTTACTATGCATGTACAGGCCTTTAGGCCCCTTGTCCCACTCCACTGCTGCATAGGCATGCTGAAATTTATCAAGTTCCTTCCACCGAAAACACTTGCTCCTTAGATTCTCCCACTTTGTATCAGATGTCTTGTCCGTACTATTATCAGCTATACAGGGATGTTGACATAATATGCATTTTAATCCAGGTCCTGGGTCAGGCACATCACTAACTCCTCTACGTTCCATGCTTATGATTCTTCACGCCAAATTCGATGCAACAAACCTGAAAAAGAAGGAATTGATCAGTCAACATTCTTGGTTTACATTTTAAATTATATATTATATTTATTGAGTAAGTTTCAGAGGATCCGTGACCATGTTTAGGATACCAAAGTTTCTCAGTGGATTTAACAACATCATATTTGTCTTAGATGTTGAGGTTAATGGGACTCTAAATCATGAATTATGCCATCCCATTGATTTTCTTAATTATTTTCTTATTTTCTTAATTATGTGGTAATTAGTTATTAATTATTTTTTAATTATGCCATCCCATTGGTTTTCTGACACCAAAATTAGTGGGAATAGACACCAAAATTGTCATTTTTGGCCATTCACTTCAAGAAATAGAACTTTATCAATTTTTTAAGATGACGGCGGCGGCCACTTTGAAAAACGTCTAAAATAACAACTTTCCCGTCATTTTGGTGAGGTGTATGGGGGCTTATTTTTGTTATCATCAGTTGCCCTTGTTAAATTCACTGAGAAACTTTGGTATCCTAAACACGGTCACGGAAGCTCGGAAAATGACTACTACTACTACTCTCACCATAATCACTGTCCATTGTCACTAGCATCTTAATCACTACTATCATCATTGATACTACAACTATCAACCATCATTACTAATATCATCACCACCATTTTACAATCATCATTACTACTGTTAACATCATCAATACTACTATAACCATCATCATTACTACTGTTAGCATCATCACTACTACTATAACCATCATCATTACTACTGTCACAAATATTACCATAATTTATTCTACTGTCACCATATTAACTACTACTGCCATCATCACCATTACTATGAACTTCATCTCCACAACTATCATCATCATCACTACAAATTTCACCATCCTCACTACTACTCACCATCATCACTAATACTCACACCATGGTCACTACCATCATAACTACTGTAATTATTATCACTACAACTATCATTATTACTTGTCACCATCATCACTACTTTTATGACCATCATTACTACTACTGTCACCATCATATCTACTACTGTCATCATCATCACTTCTGTCATCATCATCAATACAACTACAACCATCATCACTACAATTATCACCATTATCACTACTATCACCTTAAATCCAAATATTACTACCATCACTTCTAATGCCAACTAAACTAACTTAACCTAGCGGCTAGCAAATGCATAGCGAGATGTTTTCGCTCCCAGAACGCCATTATTGCTGGGAGGGGGGGGGGGGGGATGTCCGGGAAGGTTGGGGGGGGGGTGGGAGGGGGGTTATGGGAGGTGGGGGGGGGCGGCAAAACCATATTTTGGACCTAAAATCATAACTATTGCATAAATTCAAAAAATCTTTTTAGACTGACTTTTGCATTCACGCAACAAATGTTCGTGTGAAATTTGGTGAAAATCCGTCCAACGGTCTAGGAGGAGTTCCGAGACAGACGGACGACGACGACGACGACGACAGACATTTTTTTCGTGTGGTACCCACTATACGGGGGGGGGGGGGGGGGCGATACCAAACTCTGCTTACGCAGAGTTGATTATTATGTTCTATCCAACAACCAACCTTACTCCTAAAATCGATTAATGAAATATTACAAACACATGTGGCAGTCCGTGGATTCGAACCCAGGACGCTCACACCGAAAATCAACACCTTATGCATTACGCCACGAAGACAGTTAAAGAATGGTGGACACTGCCTACGATTTATTATGCAACTTCGAATCCTGCATATCAATCTAAGCATGTACACACATCCCAACTGCAACTCACGTAGGCTATGCATATGTGAATGGAAAGAGCAATTAATGGGGCCTTAACCACTAGGGAAGACCTCTCGATAAATTACTCCTGAACCAATATCAATTAGTATGTTCTATCCAACAACCAACCTTACTCCTAAAATCGATTAATGAAATATTACAAACACATGTGCAGTCCGTGGATTCGAACCCAGGACGCTCACACCGAAAATCAACACCTTATGCAATGTAATATTTCATTAATCGATTTTAGGAGTAAGGTTGGTTGTTGGATAGAACATAATAATCATGTCCTTTTATTTATATTTAATGTAGTTATTATTCTTGGTTCTTGTTTTACGTTAATAGTATTATTTTATTAGTATCAGGATTAATATCAAAGTCACATAAAAAGTTAGATATATATTAATTTAATAATTAGATAAATGTATTTCTTAACCACGTAACATTGAGCTTAATTAAAAGAAAATTAAAGAACTCGCAAGTATTAATATAAAACAAAAGTATTACTTTTATCATAACCCAGTTCTTTAATTTTCTTTTAATTAAGCTTACATTGCTGGTAAGAACAAGTACAGTGATACTATTGTCTCATATTAGTAATATCGCCTTAGACTAACATGGCTGTTTTAATGTTACTTCTAGTGATTTCCTAAGCTGAAGAAAATTCTTTTAGCTTCAAAATATTAGTTTTGCTTTTCATATTATTTGAGTGAGACCTGAATCGAATCTATGAAGCGATCACTTAACTTAATTTACTCATAATCAAACCTCAATGTTACGTGGTTAAGAAATACATTTATCTAATTATTAAATTAATATATATCTAACTTTTTATGTGACTTTGATATTAATCCTGATAAAAATAATATAATAATATTAACGTAAAACAAGAACCAAGAATAATAACTACATTAAATATAAATAAAAGGACATATAAGAAAACTATCTATTCATTTAAAAAAGGGTAAGAGACAGAAATATTCTTACCTTAATATATATCTTTCAAGACTTGATATATAATTAATAGACCTTCTTTAGATATAACTTATTCGGTTCATAACCATAGCCTACTAAGCTTCGGTTAAATAATAATTCTTTATAAATACTACATGACTTTAATTAGTTTCAGTATTTTCCATAATTAAAGAGTATCAGTCAATAAAGCATACCAAGTCCTAAGATCCAAAAGGAAAGGAAGCAACAACAGGAAATAATTTTATTCGATTTTACTTTCGTTTTGCCTTCAGCTGACTGATACCTTAATATATATCTCTGTGCTATCTAGATTCATCAAGTTAACCACTTGAGGATCAAGATATGTAACAATATATATATATATATATATATATATATATAATTATATATAATTATATATACCCGGTATATATTATATATATATATATATATATATATATATATATATATATATATTATATACCCGGGATATATATATATATATATATATATATATATATATATATATATATATACCGGTATATATACAGTATATTGTTTTTCTTGGGAGGTGGGGGTGGGAGGAAGGGAAGCATGATGAGAAATATTATACACTGGGCAAAGCAGAGATGGGTAGAGTTCGGGAAGGATGTAGAGGTGTGTGGGTTTAGGTAGGTTTGGGTGGGTTTAGGTAGGTTTGAGTGGCATAGGGATACAAATATTGGGTGTGGGAATTAGGTCGGGGAGGGTATTGCGACGAACGACAAAATAAATGGTGTGAGAGGGGGCGTGGAATTGGAAAGGGGGCGAACTTGTTTGGTTTGGCGGGTACTGTTGTGGGATGGGAAATTATGTGATGGGAAATTAACCCCTTCGGTACCGGCGACGTTTTTTAATTTTATTCTTGGTGTATTTAGACTTAAGTGCAGTTAAAGAAAGATCTGTGGTAGTAAAAAGGGTTGAAGGTGTTATTTCAAAGCCTGTTTATTGCTGGAGGCCCTTTTTACACTGAATCAAGTCGTCTAATAGTAGCCAGAATAAAGTTAATAGGACGTCGCCGGTACGGAAGAGGTTAATTAACAAAAATGGTACCGGTACTCAACCTTTCACTGTGTTGGTGGTGTAATGGTTTAGATGCTCATTTACTGGGTGTGGTGTCCCGAGTTCAAATCCCGGTAGGACCATATGCTTTCATTAATTATATTCAAGTACATTGAGGTTTGTCATGGAGGATTAATGTTAAGAATCGTTCTCATAAGTTGTTCACCTTATGACTGTGTGTGTTTGTGTGTGTGTGTGTGAGTGAGTGAGAGAGAAATTATGCTGCATTTTTCATTTATCTTGAATTAGAAAGAAACAGCGTAGGCTGCAACATTTATGGTTAAAAACACATGTGCAGATATGGTCCCAGGTTTATTCAACGTTTCGCCTTCTACGGCTTCTTCAGGAATACAACATATATGGAAGTACAGTCAACTTATATATAGTTTAAGCTCTGAGAAAACAACTAAACAAAATGAAATCATTGGTGTAGCAATATGAAATTAAATGAAATAAAATACCGCATGAACAATATGGGAAAGAGACACCTAGCCTGGTTTTATGTTCGTTAACATTATAGCTAAGGGTTTGGCTAAAGAAAAGAAGCCATTATTCAAGTTCATGGTGTCGTTTAAAACAATATGTGCCGATTCAAAACATCTCTGTTTACGTGTGTCAGTTTCGCATTTTACTAGCTTTGCTTCGTCATAGTTTATTCCGTGCCCCGTGTCTAACCTATGTATTACCATCGCATTGCTCAATATAAATTTCTCCATGTCCGTTTTGTGTTCTATAAGATGAATCATAGTTGGTAGATTGGTGAGTATCTGATCTGACTCTCATTGTGAATTCCGACCAAGTTTCCAATTTAGTCCCTGGAAATACCGTGTGACCCACAAGAGATGTCCCCCCCCCCCCTCCTTCCCCATCCATCCCTTCCCCTAGTATAATCTGTTTTATTCCAGCTGACAATAAATTACGAGCGATAGCGAGTCTGTAATTTTGGAGGAACTGGCCATCAACCGGGATATTTCTACCGAAAAATGTACACATTTATCTTGAAAGGGGGTCTAGGGGGTGTTTATTAAAGTATGATGAAGGTCTAGCAAGGAATCTAATAAATAAATAGATAAATAAATATATAGACCACATAATAACCACTACCTCCTTAACTCTTATTGTTCCCTCTCTTAATGCACAGGTATTCTATAAAATGTTAGTCTTCCATTCCGTTCACGTTCCGAGAGATAAAAAAACTTACACAGAGTTACACAGATACTCAGACCACACAGGCCTTGTGTTCCCTACTCGGTGGTCCGGCTTTTAAGGTGAACTACAGGGATGAACGAAAAAACTAAGATTAATGCAGGGTCATAACTTGGCATGAATATACTGTAATATGTATATGGGCAATATCGATATAATTCCATTAAACTCCAGAAAAAAATACTAGTATATAATGTCGTTGGCAACTCGGCGATCAGCTGGACCAGTTCAACGGCGGCTCGGGATTGACGCCATTGTATGGAGAGCCTAGTTTGTAAACAAGATATTCAGTCCTGGACTGTCCGGTCTGTTTTTCGTAATTAATATCTTTCAATTCAATACTCAAGCTCTGCAAACGATCGAACAACGTCCTGAAGATGTGGAGCACATCAAGAAATGATCCCATCTCGCCAACAATAAACATATAGCCAGTGTTTGTGAGTGTTTTAGCCTGGTCCAAAGTTGAGGCAGGTCGGTTCTAAGGCCTATTCCGTAATGATAATATCGTTTTCTGTTCAATTTATATATCGCGGTCCCTTGACCAGACAGTGGTGAAGCCAAATGTTGAGCTGTAAACATGCATACAAATTATTAGAGTTTCTCACGTAAAAAAACACAGATTCACCCATTTCCCATGTCAAGAGTTCCCGCCATTGCACAAAATTACGTCATGGTAAACACGCCAGTTCGCGCCACATAAAATAACTTAGATAAGCTATATTTCTATGTTGTTAAAACAAATTGATGAAAGTTCTTCAGTGTCATGTACCTAAAACCAAGCAGATTCCAATGGACATTGTAGTTTGAATAGGTTGCATCCCTGGAATTCACCTTTAATACTACTAAACATGAATAGTTTATAGCCTAGCAGAAGAATAGGACACCAAAGTCGAAAGCGCTCTCCCCACCATCCGGCTAAAAAGCCGTATATACAGGAAATTAGGATGAAGTGTAATCTTAGGGGTCAGGAAATAGCACATAGAGAGAGAGAGGGGGGGGGGGGGAGAGAGTGAAAAAAGAGAAGAGAGAGAGAGAGAGTGAGATGAAAACCGAGTGAAATGTTAATACACTGAGGTAGTAATGGGACGTCTTCTGGAAGTGGAAAAACGGTCTCAAGTGATAATGGAGAGATTCCTAGCCCAAACCGAGGGGCCAGACATGAACCACAGAGGAAGGTGCAACTACCACTAACTAGTTTTGTTGTGGGCAACATCAGAGGACTTTACCCACGAAACAATCAATGTAAAGTCCCTATGTTGGGAGAAATTGCAGAGGAAGACAACTCAATTGTTCTAGCCCTCACAGAAACACACCTGAACGAAAACATTTTGGATGCAGAGATCAATATCCATAATTTCACTCTATTCAGAGCCGACAGAGAGGACAGAAGCCACGGAGGAGTAGCACTCTACCTAAGGGAGGATATGGCTGCAAATACCGAAACTTTAGTTGCATTCTCAAACGGCACAACAGAGCTACTAGCAGTACACATAAGACAAACCGACATGCTCATCATAATTTTGTATCGACCTCCAAACACCACAGGGGAAATTTTCAAGGAGGTCACAGAGAAAATACAATCACTCCTACAAAATCTTCCAACTCCCGCTACAGATGTCATCATCACAGGAGACTTCAACCTGCCCATCATCAATTGGGCAACCATGAAAATAGATGGAGGAACCAGGGATGAAAAACAGCAAGCCAAGGAGCTAATGACTATCATGGACACTGCATACATGAAGCAATACATCGAGGAACCTACAAGAGGCAACAACACACTGGACTTACTATTTGGCAACAACTTCGACCTGGTACACTCGTACGAAACTGTAAAAACTATAATGTCCGACCACAGCCTCATCAAAGTTAGAACCCCCACACCAACCGCCACACCACCAAGAAGATGTCAACAGGAATCAAGCCAAATACCCTGCACCTCTCTGAAAGATCTCAACTTCTACAGCAAAGATATAGACTGGGACAGACTGAGAGCAGAACTGGCAGGAACTGATTGGAGGGCACTATTCGAAGATAAAAACGTCGACGAAACTCTCAGTATCCTCCAGCAACAATGCCTGGAGACCTGTAAAAACACCATACCACCCAAATCAAGCAGGAAGCAGATCAAGCAGATTCCCAGAGATAGAAAAATACTAATGAAGAAAAGGACGTACTTGAGAGCCAAGCAAAGGAAGACCAGCTATGCGCACAATATCACCAAACTACAAGAAGAGCTTGATGAAGTTGAACGTAAACTCGTCCAGTCACACCAAGAGCAAAGAACACGCGAAGAACTACAAGCAGTTGCAAACATACGAGTAAATAGCAAATTCTTCTATGCATATGCAAAAAGGAGACTCAGGAACACCACAACAATAGGACCACTTGCAAAACCTACGGGCGAACTTGAGAGTGACCCAACCGAAATGGCCAAGATACTCAAACAGCAGTATGAAAGTGTCTTCAGCCCGCCAAATGAAGACAAGAAAATCGAGAATGCAACGACTTTCTTTGGCAACGCTCCAGAGACACCACATCAACTCTCCTCGGTAACAGTATCAACAGAGGACATAATAGCAGCCATCGACAAGATTGGACCAAACTCTGCAGCAGGACCAGACGGCTTTCATGCCCAACTGCTAAAAAACTGCAAACATCAGCTAGCCCTGCCTCTAAAACTGCTGTGGAGCAAGTCCCTCCAAACTGGATATGTACCACAATCCCTAAAAGAAGGTAATGTCACACCAATACACAAAGGGGGTAGTAAAGGCATAGCCAAAAATTACAGACCAGTGGTGCTGACGTCACACCTTATTAAAATCATAGAAAGAACAATAAGAGCTAAGATGGTCAGCTTCCTGGAAGATAATGAGGCGTTCAACGAGGGGCAACATGGCTTTAGAAAAGGCCGCTCCTGCCTCTCACAACTACTATCACACTACGACAAAATCCTACAGGATATTCAAGACGGAGAAAATGTAGACGTCATATATCTAGATTTCGCCAAAGCTTTTGACAAGGTGGACCATGGGATCCTTCTACATAAACTCAAATCACTGGGAATAGGGGGAGACCTTGGAAGATGGCTCCACAGCTTCATCACCAACAGAAAACAAAGAGTCACGGTTCAAGGAAGCCTATCAGAAGCAGGTGGGGTCATCAGCGGAGTACCACAAGGATCAGTACTGGGACCTCTCCTATTCCTCATCATGATAGGAGACATCGACAGGGACCTGGAACACTCAACAGCCACATCGTTTACAGACGACACCAGACTCATGAAGAAAATCACCTCACAACATGATGCTCAGCTACTACAACAAGACTTGGACAAAATCCTGAAGTGGGCAGAAGAAAACAACATGGCCCTAAATGGAGACAAGTTCGAGCTTCTAAGGTACGGGAACAAGAGAGCACTACAAAACGACACCAACTACAAAAGTGGACAGCAAGAAATTACCGCCAAGGACACAGTGAAGGACTTGGGAGTAAATATGAGCTGTGACGCCACTTTTTCCCAGCATATTACCAAAGCCACAACAACAGCAAAACAAATAGCAGGCTGGATCCTGAGAACCTTCCACACAAGAAATGAGAGGTGTATGCTAACATTGTGGAAGTCACTGGTCCTACCACGACTGGAGTACTGCTCCCAGCTCTGGTCTCCCCAAAAAGTAGGAGAAATAACAGAAATTGAAGCCACCCAGAGGACATTCACCAGTAAAATCCATGGGTTTCAACACTTTAACTACTGGGAGAGACTTAAGGAGCTGCAGCTGTACTCACTTCAAAGACGTAGGGAGAGATACATCATCATCTACGTCTGGAAGATTTTGGAAAAAAAGGTACCAAACCCAAACATCCAAGAGACTCAGCACCAAAGGCGAGGGAGGCTGTGCTATGTGAGGACTACGCCGGGATCAACACAAAAAATCAAATCCCTGATCCATCACAGCTTTACATACAATGGAACCAGACTGTTCAACTGTATACCAGCCCCTCTCAGGAACATAACCGGGGTGTCTCCAGACACCTTCAAGAAACACTTGGACATGTGGCTGGCCAAAATACCGGACCAGCCACCAACACCAGGATACCCCAGCACCAACTCCAACCGACTTCTGGAATGGAGAGTGGAAGAAAGGGAGCTGCCTGGTCGCAGTGGAGCCCCAGCTCAACTGTGTCACTAACGGACGGAATACAACTAAGTGTAACTAAGTGTAAGTGTAACTAATGTGTTAACCCCTTTAGTACCAGGGACGTCTTTTTTATCATATGCTGGCAACTATTAGACAATTTTATTCAGCTTAGGAAGGACCTCTAGCAATAATAAGGCTTCAAACTGTCTCCACCGATCCTCGTAACTACCACAGAACCTTCCTAAGCTGTATAATATCGTCTAAATAGAGCTACAATAAAATATATCACGTCGCTGGTACTCAATGTGTTAAACGAAAACCTTATAAACTTAAATAACCTAGAGATAGTTTTGTATTATAATTAATTCCGTTTATAATTATATTTTGTTCTTTGTGTTATTTCACCCTTGACCTTGCTATATACTCTTCTTGTCTTTAATTATGCATATATTTAAGGGGGTAGTGCTTGGCTTTTGGTCTATATGTTTATATATTTTATTTATTTTTAAGTTTCTTCGCTAGACTTCCATCAAGTTTAGACATTTGTAAATTTTTCAGTAGAAAAATGTCCCGGCCAAAGGCTGGTTTCTTCTAAATTTAGAGGCTCGCTTTCGCTCGCCAGGAAAAAAATCGACATCTAAAGGGCACAAAAGGTCTTTATATTGACAACAAATTAGGCGAAAGGTCTCAAAATTGCCAGATTATCGGAACGAACGTCTTAAAACAATAACCCTTTCACGACCATATGACGCAGAGGTTGACAGATTAGCAATAAGAAATAGAGTTCTCTCACTCTTATAATTACTTCTCCAAAATTAGTTTTCTGCCCACAGCTAACTCAAAGGCAACTGCAGAGGTTAAAGTAACTAAACTAAAGGTTTCTAAATACCCCTGATGGTAACAAAGGCTTTAAAGTATCCCTAATAGGGTCAAAATTGCGTCAAGAACGTGAGAGGGTTAAAACTTATATGATAAACTTGAGGGAGAAGGGGTCCAGAAAAAGCGAGTACCGGTACTATCCCCTTAAGCTGACTAATATTTTCATCCCATATTTTTGTCCAAGTAAGTTTCATAAACTCCTTTATTTCTGATTTCTACCATATTACACTTATGCCTTTTAATACCCGATACTATGACGCATTTCCTTTCTGTTTTTGCCCATTATTAGACGATATATATATATATATAGTAATGAGAGAAGCAGTGTGGTAGCAGAGACAGCAGTAGAAGGAGAGAGAGAGAGAGAGAGAGAGAGGAGTTCTCAATCTACACCGATAGCAGCGGTGTCGTGTAACGCAAACAACGAGCCTGGGAACCTCCACCCACCTGCCCACGTGGACTAGAGGCCTGGGAAAGTCCAGCTCCACGACAACAGGAGGCCTCTATCAGATATTCCCTGTGACTCTGCTATATAGACTAGTGTGACACCATATTTCTTGCCGAAAGTAGAGATTAGGTAGGAGATGTGTGTAGGGAGGGAAGAGTTAAGAGTTAGTACCTGTTGGAGCGCCCGAAGAGTCAGAGGTGTGGAGGAAGTGTTCCCCTTCACGCTGGTCTGGGAGTACCCCTGGACATACGTGACATGTTGTCTGATGGTTTGTGCGATAAAACAAGGAGGTAGTGTACTGTTTCGTCCTTTGAAGGGGAGATGAGACAGCATAGGTGCATTATTGTGTATGTGTAACGAGCCCTAGTGTATGTGAGGAGCTCTGGGGTTTGTGGTATTGTGTGTTGTGTAACGAACACGGATTAGTGTTCTCAAGTATACACGTTGTCCGAGCGTGTTATCTGGTGATATCATATGGTATCATATATCGGTCTGTAATTGAGTGTGATTCAGTTTACTATCCAGTGCACTAAGTGTTGATTAACCGTTGTCTTCAAATGTTCTTTTTGTGTAGTGTTCATTCCTTGTAACGAGTGCATTTACTCGAAGCCTTCACTCGGTGCTTAGTCAACTATTATTCATCGCCTTGATTAACTGAATTATTGTGCTTATCAACCTGTTCGTTTTCCCTAGTTAATAGTAATATAATTAATACGAAAATTAGAAGTGTTTAATATCATCCTTCTCCATCATTTGTGATTATATTTGACATTAACCCTTTTGGCCTTCTGATCGCAACAGCATGCTATCGTTGCCCTTGCTTGAATGTTAATCTCTTGGGTTCAACATTGTAGGGCCGTAACAAGAATTTGGCGACCTTGCTTAGGATTTAGCGAACTTGGACCCACACTAGGGACTTGTCTTTTTGTTCACGACTGTTCACTGGGAATCGAACTTAAGCATTTTTTAAATCTGTTTATTTTCGTTTTTTTTTCACTGGAATCACACTCAGACGATCTGTTGGTGTACTGTATTGCTACTCATCTCTCGTTTCTGGTACATGACTTCGATTTTGTTTTTGCTTTAATCGGATTAATTAAACCAGGCCAAGATGTTTCTTATGAGCGATGAGAACGTAGAAAGGTTTCTTCCCTCAGATCCCACTTATGAAAATGTCTCTAGTCTGTCTAAGCAGGAGCTTAAATTGATGGCAGACAAGTTGGAGATTGATAACGCAATCTCTGACACTAAGGCGGAGTTATTGGTGTGGGTGTTAGGGAGATTGGGGCTAGTTTCCGCCACCAGGGATGGGTTAGTTGCAAATGGGGTGCGGACTGTGACAGATACACAACAATCACAATCGGTACAGAACACAGACAACCCGGTAGAGTTGCTCAGAATGCAACTGGAGTTAGCCAAACAACAGACAGAACAGGCGAGACTTCAAATAGAACAGGAAACACGACAGACAGAACGGGCGAGACTTCAAATAGAACAAGCAAAACAACAAACAGAACAGGAAACACAACAGACAGAACGGGCGAGACTTCAAATAGAACAAGCAAAACAACAAACAGAACAAGCAAAACAACAAACAGAACAGGAAATACAACAGACAGAACGGACGAGACTTCAAGTAGAACAGGCTGTTTGCGGATGATACAGTTCTGATGAGTGATAATGAATGGGAGTTGCAGGGTCTGGTAAATGAGTTTGGAACAGTGTGCGAAAAACGGAATTTGAAGGTAAATACGGGGAAGAGCAAGGTTATGGTCTTCGAAAGGGGTGAAGTCACAGAGTGTGAGGTGAAGCTGAACGGTCAGGCTATGGAGATCGTCAACTCTTTTAAGTATCTGGGCAGTGTGTTGAGTAAAGATGGGACTATGGATGAAGAGGTGCGGGAGAGGGTACAACAGGGGAAGAGGGTTGTAGGAACGCTAAAAGCAGTAACAAGAAATAGGGTGGTCAGTATGGAAGTGAAGAAGTCCTTGCATGACAGTGTGGTAATCCCGACACTGACTTACGGAAGCGAAGCATGGACGTTGGTTGAGAGACTCAGACCAAGAGTGAGAGCAGTGGAAATGAATTACTTAAGGAGTGCGTGCGGAGTTACATGGAGGGATAGACAGACTAATGAGGAAGTAAGAAGGAGGTGTGGTGTGGAGGTAGATGTGCTGGAAAGTGTGAAAAGGAACAACTTGAGATGGTTCGGCCATATGGAACGTATGGAACGCGAGAGAATGACTAAGAGGGTGTACGAGAGCGAGGTGGAGGGACAGAGGAGGAGAGGTAGACCGAATATGAGGTGGAAGGATGGAGTGAGGAACTACATGAACGAAGGCGGTGCTGGTTGGGGGGAGGGGCGTCGACTGACTGGGGACAGAGGTGCATGGGGGCGGTTCGTTCGTGGCCACCCCTTCGGGGATCACGGCGTCAGGCAATAGATAGATAGATAGAACTCGAGTGTGATAACGGGACTGGCGAGACACGGCACGTGCCAGGGGGCGGCAAAGTTTTTGATGTCACTAAGCACGTTCGCATGGTGCCGACGTTTAACGAGGCAGATCCAACTGGGTATTTTTTGGCTTTTGAGAAAGTCGCGAGTAACATGGACTGGTCTGGGGATAAATGGGCTCTCTTGTTGCAAATTGGGTGAAAGGGAAAGGCTCTTGCCGCCTACACTGCTCTTACCGTGTCTCAAAGTGGCGATTATGAGACTGTAAAAGGGACCATTCTACGTGCCTACGAATTAGTGCCTGAAGCTTACCGTTTGCTGTTTAGGAATCACTATAAACCTGGTCATTTGACGCATGTGGAGTTCATGTATGAGAAGAAAAAGGAACTAAACAGGTGGCTGCGTTCTCGGGATATTCAAGGTAACTATGAGAGAATATTTGAGCTCTTTCTTTTGGAGGATTTCTGTAGAACAATACACAGAGACGTAGCTTCACATATCCTAGAGAAAGGTACCCTGAATCCCGAGAAGGCTGCCACACTCGCTGATGAATATGTCCTAACACGCAAGGTAGGTCCAGACAGTAGGGCGGGCGGCGATAGAGGAAGCAATTACTACCACCACCCTGAGTCACCAAGATCACCGACAACTGACAGTGTTACCACCCAGCCGCCAAAAATTCCACCTCAAAAGTGGAATGAAAAGCCATGGCAGCCCCCTGCTTCTCCTGGCGGAAGTAAGAGGGAGGTAGCGTGTTCCTACTGTGATAAAGCTGGTCACGTGGAACGTGACTGTTTCCTTAAACAGAGGCGTAAGGGCGCGTGGGAGAGGCCTGTGGCAGATAACAGTAAAGCTGAGTACATGAGAGACTTTAAATCCGTAGCTCTGATGTCCATCCTGGGGAAAGTCTGTATGAATGGGGAAGAGGAGGAGAAGGGGAGGAGAAAGAGAGATGATGTATTTGCTGCCTTTGTGTCGTGTGGATCTGTTCGTAAGAATGATGAATTTAAGCCTGTGGAAATCTTGAGAGATACAGGTGCTGCACAAACACTCATGAGGACGAAGGTGCTGGAAAGTTTGTGCACGAGGGAAAAAGCATCCTCATTCGTGGTGTGAGGGCCAATGTGTCTGTGCCTCTCGTGACTGTTGAGCTGAGAAGTGAGCTCGTAAATGGTATGGTAACGGTGGGACTGATAAATGAATTGCCAGTGCCTGGAATTGACCTTGTGTTAGGAAATGATTTGGCGGGGAGGAAGGTGAATAATTCTCCCATGATTGTTTCCAGGTCTACTAATTGTGCTGCAACGGGAGAGCTGAAGAACGTACCAGCTGCAATTCCTGTATGTACTGTGTTCGGGCCCATGTCTCATAAAAATAGTGATATGAATGTGGCAATGGCGAAAAAGAGTGGTGTTGCAAGTGTGCAAGGTTTGCTGGATGGCCCTAATGAGGTGGGATTAGAGAAATTGTTCTCGCCAGCAAAGTGTGATGTACAAGGTGTGCTAGATGGCTCTAATGAGATGGGACTAGGGAAATTGTTTTCGCTAGCAAGGAGTGATGTTGCAAGGGTGCAAAGTGTGTTTGAGGGCCCTGATGAGGTGGGGCTAGATGAATTATTCTCACTAAATGATGGTGTCAGAGAGAATGATGGTGTCTCAGGTGAAAAGTATCTGCCCGATGTGGGCCCATTTACTAATCACGAGGAGATAGGGCAGTCGAGAGTGAAGGAGGTTGCAGGAAATGATTCGATGTATGGCGTAATCAATGAATTGCCTATGTACAAAAATGATCCTCTTAATGGCATAGCAGAGGAAATGTTGGAGAGTGTGCCCCTGAATGCTTCAAACCGGACAATGGAGATGGAATGTGACGTGGGCGTGGCGGATGTGGAGCCTGTCAAGCTGCGGCCGTGCCGAGTCAACCCCGAGAGAGCCAAGATGACGCGCCAGGAGGTCGACGACGAGTTGCAACGAGACATCAGAGAGCCACGCCAGAGTGAATGGTCCTTCACTGTCACTCTCATAGATAAACCAGGTGGGTCAGCAGGGTTTTGCATTGATGTTAAGAAAGTCAATGAGATCACCAAGAGTGACACTTACCATTTGCCTAGAATTAAGGAATGTATTGGGCATGTGGGGTGTGCCAAGTTCAAACTGGTTGTGGATGTAATTGATTTGGGGACAGGTGCAGTCTTGTTGCAAGGGGATGATCATAAAGTAAAACATCCTGTGTCTGGTGACAGCAAGAATATTAACTTTGTTCATGATGCTTGCAAGGTGGAGTTTGTTCTTGCATGAGTACCACCTCAATATAATTCATAGTCCAGGGAAATGTAATGTCATTGCTGACCACCTGTCCCGCATGAAACAAATGTTTGTGAATGCTTAAATTTGTCGCCATCAAATTTGTTTTTAAGGGGGAGGGTGTAATGAGAGAAGCAGCGTGGTAGCAGAGACAGCACTAGGAGAGAGAGAGAGAGAGAGATTTGATTTTGATTTTGCCCCGAGGGGCGAGTTTATTGAGCAGCGCCCCCCATCCTGTGAGGGGACAACCACTAGTAAGGCGATACATACTGCTCAAAGAGCCATTATTCCACTGAAACAACAGCATCGTCGTCTGGTTACATTCATATTTGTGTTTATAAGTCAGGTTGGCATTATTCAGATGCGTTATTATAGTTTCCTCATTTAATTGTCACATGGTCTGTATATACGTATTTCATTAAAAAAAAAAAAAAAAAAAAAAAAAAAAAAAAAAAGCAAGCAAGCTTGTAGTGACTGAATTATTAATTGACAGGTTGTAAATAATAGCACTACAGAACTAGTGCAATCGTATGAGGAGACTATTCATATTTTCATTACATCAATGATTATTGAGATCATAGTTAGCTGAATACAATTATTACAAAAATAGGCAATGGTATAAATCAACATAATACATAATTTAATACAGGCGGACATAATCATGATCCGGTTCGTTGTGCACTGGGAGCTAAGGTGTCTTGAGATCGCCTCGTACCCATACACAACGAACGTATTATAGTCTGCATGGTTGGTATCTAATTGAATATACTTAGTGGGTATTTCAAGAATGTCAGGGGGTAAGGAAATGTGATTTGTATATTAGAAGACTGTGATTAACGAGACGTGTAACATGTGGAGGGAGGTGGTAGAAAGAGAGGGATCTCGTTGGGGGTGGAAGTTTCGCTCCCAGGAATTTTCGTTCCTGTGGTATTTCAATAATAATAATAAAATAATAATAATAATAAGGGGACAACCACTGGTAAGGCAATACATACTGCTCAAAGAGCATTACTGAGAGAGAGAGCGAGGAGAGTTCTCACATCTACACCGATAGCAGCGGTGTCGAGTAACGCAAACAACGAGCCTGGGAACCTCCACCCAAAGTATATAGACACTAACAAGTAAACCTACCAAAACAATATTGGAACCTGTGACGTCACGAGCCTGGCTCCACGCTTGCTACCTCCTTATTTACTAACGGTGGTTCTGGTAAAATCAAAGCATATGGAATACTGGTATATACTGTTTTGTAACTATGGTTTTAATGAGTTGATAAAAGACTAAACAACTTAATTCTAGTATATAACTGGTCCTAATGTGTTCATATATATCGATTATGTTGGTGTTAATGAAGCCTTTCTCAGCATCTTCTGGGCTTCTGTTACATATATTATCGAAATATAACTTCTGAAGTAGTTTGCACATTATGCTATCATAAGTAGGGATATTACATAAGTAATTGACTTCATATGAGTATGCAGCTTACCCCTATATTGCTGCAATTTTTCAATAAATATGGTCAAAATACCGAGAGGGGAAAAATACACTCGGTAATCATATTATTTTCCTTATTTACACTTGAGTAAGAGTCCCGATACTCTGGTAAGCAATCTTGCGCAGGTTTATGTGTGTATGTATGGTTTCAATTATGTACTGGAACCAACTTCACTTGTGTCATTGCTGTTAAACATATATTACTTTACACAGAAAATCCTTTCCTCCATCTTCCTTAGCCGTAGATAATAAAGTTTTCTTTGGATAATTTAGTAAAAAGAAAACCGAAAATGTATCATTTTAGGACTGACTATAATAGTTCACCATTATTTTCGGTATAAATTAATAATGATAGGTCTTAGTTGATGTTGATTTTACTTTGAAATATTTGTTTTATATTTATATAAGCATACAATTAACAAAATGTCTCCAAAATAAATTAACAGTGAAAACAGAAAGTACATTTTAGATCAGATCTGTTTCTCTTGTCGTCTGCGCTGGGAAAGAGCCACAGCCGCCATGCCCATACATTTGCGCCTGATCACACTTGTATTTTGAAGTGCTTTACTTAATTTGATTGTAATAACTAACCTAACCAGCTGAACCTAACCTAATGCAATACAATTCAGTACAAAATAAGTAAAAATACATCGAAATACAACCATGATTAAGTACGAATGTAGAGGCATAGTGGCTACGGCTAAGGTCTCCCGCTCCCCACTTCTACAGTAATGTAGAGGCATAGTGGCTACGGCTAAGGTCTCACGCTCCCCACTTCTACAGTAATAATGTAGAGGCATAGTGGCTACGGCTAAGGTCTCCCGCTCCCCACTTCTACAGTAATAATGTAGAGGCATAGTGGCTACGGCTAAGGTCTCCCGCTCCCCACTTCTACAGTAATGTAGAGACATAGTGGCTACAGCTAAGGTCTCCCGCTCCCCACTTCTACAGTAATAATGTAGAGGCATAGTGGCTACGGCTAAGGTCTCCCGCTCCCCACTTCTACAGTAATAATGTAGAGGCATAGTGGCTACGGCTAAGGTCTCCCGCTCCCCACTTCTACAGTAATAATGTAGAGGCATAGTGGCTACGGCTAAGGTCTCCCGCTCCCCACTTCTACAGTAATAATACTCCAGATTTTGGAGCGAAATATGTTGCTGGTTATGAAAACGTGACAATAAGAGGATGCAGAGACATATTAGTTTTTTAAGTTTTCATAAAGTATCAAGGAATCAGCTGCTAAATGATTTAATTTGACATCAGGTAGAAATAACCCTAAGCTATAGCCGCAGATGCTGGGTGTGTGACGTCACCATTTTACAAGACTTACACAGTTCGGCGCTCTTCAAGAAATTCGAGTATACAGTAGGTTTACTTGTTAGTGTCTATATACTTTGCCTCCACCCACCTGCCCACGTGGACTAGAGGCCTGGGAAAGTCCAGCTCCACAACAACAGGAGGCCTCTATCAGATATTCCGTGTGACTCTGCTATAATTATAGACTAATGTGACACCATATTTCTTGCCGAAAGTAGAGATTAGGTAGGAAATGTGTGTAGGGAGGGAAGAGTTGAGAGTTAGTACCTGTTGGAGCGCCCGAAGAGTCAGAGGTGTGGAGGAAGTGTTCCCCTTCACGCTGGTCTGGGAGTACCCCTGGACATACTGACATGTTGTCTGCTGGTTTGTGTGTTAAGACAAGGAGGTAGTGTACTGTTTCGTCCTTTGAAGGGGAGATGAGACAGCATAGGTGCATTATTGTGTATGTGTAACGAGTCCTAGTGTATGTGAGGAGCTCTGGGGTTTGTGGTATTGTGTGTTGTGTAACGAACACTGATTAGTGTTCTCAAGTATACACATTGTCCGAGCGTGTTATCTGGTGATATCATATGGTATCATATATCGGTCTGTAATTGAGTGTGATTCAGTGTACTATCCAGTGCACTAAGTGTTGATTAACCGTTGTCTTCAAATGTTCTTTTTGTGTAGTGTTCATTCCTTGTAATGGGTGCATTTACTCGAAGCCTTCACTCGGTGCTTAGTCAACTATTATTCATCGCCTTGATTAACTGAATTATTGTGCTTATCAACCTGTTCGTTGTCCCTAGTTAATAGTAATATAATTAATACGAAAATTAGAAGTGTTTAATATCATCCTTCTCCATCATTTGTGATTATATTTGACATTAACCCTTTTGGCCTTCTGATCGCAACAGCATGCTATCGTTGCCCTTGCTTGAATTTTAATCTCTTGGGTTCAGCATTGTAGGGCCGTAACAATATATATATATATATATATATATATATATATATATATATATATATAGTTAGTGAGTGAGTGAGTGAGTGTGTGTGTGTGTGTGTATGTGTGTGTGTGTTTATTCAGCTGTGTATATATGTGTGTGTGTGTGCTTTAGAATGTGTGTTTCAGTGCTGTATAATTATCATTACTGGTGCTTCATAATAACCCAAGTGTTAAACATCTTCCTCCTCATTATGAAGCTCCTTAACTATCAACATACGTATATCCTGATGTTAACTAGTGTGTTTAAGACCTTCCTCCTCATTATGAAGCTCCTTAACCTCTCCGCGGCGCACAGGGGGTTTTCTACAGGGTAAGACTGTGCGCACCTATGATGATTTTGGGACCTATTGCCAATTTCGATAAAAAGTACATCATCGTGTAGGGAATGTTTGCGTGCATCGGCCCATATATATTTGACCCCCCAAAAAATGTCTGGGGGGGGTAGGGGAACGGTCCGTAGTTGAAAAATGTGGAGCGAATGGCACCGCGCGGCTAGATTGTCATCGAGCGGCGAGATTTCCCTGCCGAATATTTACGCGCGCAGGGGATAGAAGGAGAGGGAGGAGGGGGTGGGTTACCGCGTATTATCACGTATATGTCCTTTTTTGAGCCCTTTTAGGCTATGTAGAGTATGTATACATGTGTAGGGCACCCATATAACAATGAATATGCCTCATAGTGACCAAAAATTGCAATATATAAGGGAATTATAAGATAATTTTTAGGCGGGAATGAAGATGTGTTGGAGGTTTGGCGGAAATTTATGAGCTGAGAGTGTGGTTTACGCCATACATATCACATATATCTTGTACGTAGAGCACTGTCATGCTATAATACAGACTTGTACGTATGTATACGTGCCATATATCAAAATATATACCGCATATAGACCAATTCATGCGATATTTACGCACATTATCAATGAGTTTCTATGCGTGAACCAAGGTGTGAGTGAGTTGTGGTGGGAATGAAAGGGGGAGAGGGTGTGTTACGCCATAAATATCACGTAAATCTTGTATTTAGAGCACTCTCATGCTATAATAAAGACGTTGTACATATGTAGGCGTCCCATATAACAAGGAATATACCGCATATAGCCCAATTGATGCGATATTTACGCAAATTGTGAATGTGTTTCTAGCAGACGGAAGCCTGAAAGGGTGGGTTGGGGGTGGGTGGGTGGGAGGGAGGCATGCAGGGGTGCAGTGAGTGAGTGAGTGAGTCGTGGAGAGATGGAAGTCAGGCAGATCTCTAGATAGATAACCAGCTTTGTGATAATTGTGGAGGCGCCCGAGGCGTATTGATGTTTGGTATTTTGAACCTTATGTCTACCAGATGGCTGGTGTTCGTTGCCATCAACAGGTCTACAATAACATGAGTCAGGAATGGAGAGAGAGAGAGAGAGAAACTGAGACATGCATATGTCGTACGTATAAATGGACTTCAGAATTGCATTTTTATGCAAGCAGACATTGCATTTTAGACACATGTGAAGTACCACAGAAACATGTAGGCCATTGACTGTAAATAAAGTGCTATATTATAGACCACCAGCGATGGTGCTGAGTCAACACAGGCAGATTGCCTTTTGTGATAGAGGGCTAAATATAGACTGGTGTCTCCTTACACTTGCGAAAGGGTAGATTGCCACCAGAGAAACGTTTACTTATTTATTTCGAAGTAATATGCAATCTAAATGTATATTCGAGACCTACTGCAATTATTTGTATGACAGTCATGACTATGTATAATCCAATATACGCGCGTAGGCGAGACATAAGAAAGCTGGTTGAGCAATTTTCGACACCCACACAGTTATTATTCATTTTTATTTACAATATTATACAACACAAATGTATTTGTGAAGAGTATTTTATCCATTATTGTATTTATACCAATTTTGTTCCCAGACAGAGCTGCTGTAGCTGGAGCATCAAGGAGCGGCAAGGGTCACCTCGTGACCGCTTGACCGTGTGAAAATGAGTGGAGTCACACTGAGAGGGGCAATTTTGCTGAGTGTTTGGGCAATTTTTGACAGAATAAAGTTATATAATTACTAATTCTTGACAGAGACAAACTTTTATAAACCTTGGCATGATATAATTGATAATCCCATCAATTTACAAATGTAAATTGGTGGGATAATTCATTTTTTTTTGTATATTGTCATTTCGATTGTAGACACGAAGTTTTGAGTGATATTTGGTATGAGCTCCTGTGGCATGGTTGGTAAGGTCGCGGACTGGAAAACTCAAAGTGTCGTAGGGTAGTGGGATCGAATCCAGGAGGGGGTTATGGGGAAGGTTTTATATTGTCTAGAAAATTTTTGATAAATTTTTTTTTTTACAAGATCATGCCATTGTATTCAAACAATATGAAATATTCATAGAATATATCATATTGTAAGAATACAATGACATGACCTTGTTTTTTTTTTTTTTTTTTTTTTTTTTTTTATTATCTTAGTAGGTTTGACAGGATTTATTGAAACATATTTATTTTTGTACAATTAATTTGAGGTAAGAAAATAATTATATACACATTACTTTGGCTAATAACAAACATATATATTGATATACTAAAAAAATAAGGCATATTACATGTAAATCTTTGAAACTTATAAACTAAATAATGAAACATACAATTATATAATGTAAAAGCTATATCACAGGGACATCTTTGGAACTTATACATTATATAATATATATGTTACATTATGAGGTAGCGTGATCAATTAGGTCAGGTCAGGTAAGGTAGGGCGCGAGTCCAGGGCAGGGCAGGGCAGGGGGCGAGTCCAGGGCAGGGCAGGTGGCGAGTCCAGGGCAGGGCACGGGGCGAGTCCAGGGCAGGGCAGGGCAGGGGCCGACACTCAGTAGTTCTTGAAGGTGTGGTAGTCCCTGAAGCAGTCACCCAGGCAGAGTGGAACTTTGCACTCGGCGCACATTGAGGTGACTCTTTTCGTGACATGGGGTTTCCTGACACTGGAGCTGCAGACGGTGCACTGCGCCTGCCTGTGGCGAGTGCCAAGCATCTCAGTGTTGATGGGGTAGTGTCTTTCGACACCCAGCTGGATGCGGTCAGGAACGTGATCCCCACGCCATGCCGTACGTCTGTGAGTGGTGGTGCCATACTTCTCCAGGAGTTGGTAGGAGACGTTGTACACGAACTCCCGGAATTTCAGCTTCTGGTTTGGGGCCATATCCTTTTTCACCAACCACAAGTTGTAGGCGTTCAGCATCGTTATGTCAACTAGGTGGAGGAAGAGCTTGTGATACCACTTCACAGTCTTCCTCAGACACTCAACGCCTGACAGCTGACAGTCAGACTTGTCCACCAGGCGCATGTTTTTTGTGTAGTCCACTACCATGTCGGGCTTGTAGATTGTCTTCCTGGTTCGGTAGTGGATTTTGCCAGAATCCACCTGGGCACCTGTGTGGACGGTGGAAAGCAGGTGGACGTCTCGCTTATCCTTCCACTTCAGGGCTATCAGTTTCCCACACTTCTCGAGCTGCTTGTATTTCTGCCCCTTTCGTCGCCTTCTTCGCACATGCCTCGCGCGGTGTTCCTGGGCCAGGTCGTCTTCTGAAGGTGTGTCACTGGAGGAGGCATCTGTGAGAGGAATGACATCACCTGTGAACTTTGGCATAAACTTTCTTGTCTTTCTGACAGTCCCACATGACCCCGTTTGGTTGTCATAAAGAAACTGGCAGAGAGCAGGAGAAGTATACCAGTTGTCAGTGTAGATGATGTGGCCTTTGCCCAGGTAAGGTGCCAACATTTTCCTGACGATGGCACCTGACATGCCCATGGGGTCATTGGCAGCGGCTTTCGGTACGTCAATGTCAGTTCCTGTATACACGATCATGTCAAGCACTATTCCAGTTTCACAGTCGCACAACACGAAGAGCTTGATTCCGAACCTATGCCTCTTCAAGGGGATATACTGCTTGAAAACAAGACGTCCTTTGAAGAGCACGAGCGACTCATCAATCACCAAATTGAGGAAGGGGTAAAAGTATTTCCTATACCTCTCCAACAACATGGTGAACACATCCCGAACTTTCCATATCCTGTCAATCCTGTTAGGATTTTCGTTGTCTGCAAAGTGCATAAATCTTAGCAGCAACAAAAATCTGTCACGAGTCATGAACTTATTGAAAGTTGGGGTGGCGATGAGAGGGTCGTGCTTCCAATAGTGTTGCAACACATGCTTCTTGATCAGAGTCATGAGGAACAACAAGGCAAAGAACGTCAGAAATTCTTCCACAGTCGTATCCACCCAGCCTCGTATTCTCGCTTTTGGAGAAAGGACGTCCAATCTGCCAAACACCCACCTGTAGTAGGCGTTTGTTTGGGCAACGATGTACGTCATTACCTCCATGTCGAAAAAAGCGAGGAAGAAGTCGCTTTCGTTCGCTTGATCATCACAGGGCCAGTCGTCAGTTGTTCCTGACGTCCCAGGATTGAACTGGGGCACGTCAGGTACAAAATTGACCCCGTCAGACCAATCGAACGAAGGCAGCTCAGGGATCGGAATGTCGTCTGCGTCTGCTTCATCGTCTGAAATATCGCTTCCATGGTCGCGATACAGCACTTCATCATCATTACCCTCCTCTTCACTTGACAGACGATGCCCTTCCTCATTTTCGTCACCGACGTCGGACTCACTCCCACTGTCCACTCCCAAATCCCCCCACCCTTGGTCCCGTGCTAGGGCTTCGTCGTCGAAACCCGGGCTGCCAATGTCCTGCGAATCACCTTCAAACAGCAGGGCGGCATACTTAGATGGTGTCAGAGTTTTTCGGGTCACTTTGGCACGTGCGGGAGTCTTATGGACAGGGACAGCAGAGGCGGTGGCAGGGGCGGCGGCAGGGGCAGCGGCAGGGGCAGCAGTGGTGCGTGGCCTTGATGGCAAGATGATGGTGGTGCCTGTCGCCCTTCTCTCTGTTCCTTGGGCAGGGGCGGCATGGGCGGCAGGGGCAGCAGTGGTGCGTGGCCTTGATGGCAAGATGATGGTGGTGCCTGTCGCCCTTCTCTCTGTTCCTTGGGCAGGGGCGGCATGGGCGGCAGGGGCAACAGGGGCAGCAGGGCCGGCAGGGACACCAGGGCCAGCAGTCGCTTTCCCAGTCGCTTTCCCTCTCCCTTTCCCCTTCCCCTTCCCTGTTCCTTGGGCAGGGGCGGCAGGGGTGGCAGGGGCAGCAGGGGCAGCAGGGACACCAGGGCCAGCAGTCGCTTTCCCAGTCGCTTTCCCTCTCCCTTTCCCCTTCCCCTTCCCTGTTCCTTGGGCAGGGGCGGCAGGGGCGGCAGGGGCGGCAGGGGCAGGGGCAGCCGGGCCAGGGGCGGCTGGTGGTGGTGGTGGTGGTAGGGGCACTGTGGCTGGCGTACGGGTTCTCTTCCCTACGCCCGTGCCTTTCATTTTTCCTGCCCCCGCAGGTAATGCAGCCCTAGGGCGGCCTCCTGCGTCGCTGGTACCGGTGGCAGGGGTGGCAGTGGTGGCAGTGGTGGTGGTAGTGGTTGTTGCAGTGGCCTGGGTCGTGGTGGCAGTGTCCCGAAAGACCAATGACCTCTGTGCCATTGCCCTGCTTGCACGTGTTTTTCGTGCTTTGGGTGCTGGTGCTTCGTCCTCTGAGCTGTAGGGCGTGTCGTACTGGTAGCTAGGGTCTTTGGCAGCCACCCTCTGCCTTCCACGGCGGCTAACACCACCAGAAGGAGGGCTGGTTGTGTCATCAGGGAGCGAGCGTGAGGGACGTGTGGGCTCCATGACTAGTGCGTGGTTACTGGCGCGGTGGTGCTTGCACGAGTGCGGGGCGAGCGTTTGGCGGGGTGGTATCGAGAGTTGACATGTAGTACTATACCCACACCAATTTTCAGCCGCCTGGCTATAAACGCGCGGTTTTGGTACGTGTTCAAAGTCTCTGCTCTTAAGAGTCTCCCCGCAGTGCGCCGGGGGAACTTTTATGAGTCTCCCCGCAGCTCCCGGGTTAACTATCAACATTCGTATATCCTGATGTTAACTCGTGTGTTTAAGACCTTTCGCCCAATTTCTTTTTCAATATTTAGACTTTTCATGTCATTTAGGTGTCGAATTTTCATGGGTCGCGATAGCGAGCATGTAATTTATGAGAAATCAACCATCGGCTGGGACATTTTTCTATCGAAAAATGTACAAATTTATCTTGAAAGAGGGTATTGGGTGGGTGTGACGCATGTCCACGTGTGAGCATGCTGTACAGAACGCCTAGTCATGCCCCACTCTCGCTAGGATCGTCAGGGCAGGAACTTTGGCTGTAGTCTATGTAGAGTTTCCTAACTTAGTTCGTGTGAGCCGTTGTACTATAAGTATAATGAATATGTATTTTGTTTTCATCTGAGTCAACGAGTTCTATTTTATATCATTAGTTATAAGTATTGTGTGTAAAACTTATTTGTAATGATGGGAAGAGAAACAGCCACAGTTAGGTGTCAGTGGGTACGCCAGGCAGGAGGTAGGCCTAACTCACTAGCACTCCTCCCTCCCTCAGTGCTAGGGGGAGCCTTTGTGTATCCCAGAGGAGAGAGAGAAATTACGTAATGGTTGTCAGTGGGCGGTCCTTAGTAGTTCACGTTGGGCTCACTAGAGGGCCGGGTATAAAAGGGAAGTCTAGCCATTTTTTCATCAGAACTCATTAGGCAGAGCGACTTCTCATTTCCCTTGCTAACTATTTATATTCTTCTGACTGATGGGAACTTTCTCTACTACCTTACATTCTTATTTCCTCTTTTCCCTGCCCTGTTTAACTTCCATGGTCCCGTTGGTGCAGAGCTAGTCAGCCAACGTATTATCGCTTGAGTTCTCACGAGATACTTGCCTATTAGATAGCCTATTTTGGAAAGGTTGACTTAGAATAGGATTGATTTATGTTTGTTGCACTTGTATATTCACTTGTATATGTATATATCCCTGTGTGTTATTATTATTATTCCTGTTTTCTGCTAGTCTAGGTAATGCTAGACTGGGGTAAGGCTTTTCTGTGTTACGAGTTGTTGTTTGATGCAGTGGTTAAGCGATAAACCTGCATACTCATTTCGGTTCAGTGAAGCCTAGGTTGTCTTCGCGGCTGACTGTGTTGAGTTTATAATTTACAGTGCGTGAGGGCAAGAGCCTAACCACCCTGTATTTTATTAACAATTTGTTTTTACTTTGTCAAGGAGCCGGGAGAAAACCAGATACAAGGGATCTGGATTTCTCAAAGTGCACTTGTTAGTTTTAACGTAATACTTTAAACAGTCGTGAGGACTTCGCTAGGCTACGAGCCGTTTTTGCTCAGTCACTGCTACCTTTTTGCCTACAGTACCCCAGCTAGACTTTACTCGATTAGTAGATACAGAATAGTATTGAAGCTTTCCTTATGTATGATATTGTTTATGCACTATTGATTTCATGTGTTGCCAGCTTGGCTACTTTAGTGATTAGTGGCCCACGAGCACAATCCGAGTAGGCTATTGCCGTTGCATTTGCGGAGTACTTCCTTTTAATGTTTGCCATTTACTATTGCATATTCTTTTAATTATTCTTATGCCAATTTAAGCCTTTAATAGTATTTAATTGCCAGTGTTTTTGCTTATTGAATTACTGTTCAAAATCCTATACGTACTTCTTACGAGCATCCGAGAAGCATCTAACTTTTTTCAGAAGATTCCTTGCTCGATGCGTAAGGACTATTAATTAACGTAACGTAATAGTGCCGATCCGAAGTAGAGGGTGGTGGACTTCTTAAGTTCATAGTCAAGGGTGGATTACTTCGGCTTCGGCCAACACTATTCTTTTGTGTTGTTGTTTCTTACTTCATTGTTTGATTGTTGACCAGACTAGATAATTCCTGTCTCTTTATTAGTCTGTTGTTGAACACTAGTACCGAGTTCTTGTATACCCCGTTATAGCAGATTGAACTCTGGAGGGTATTGGTGTTTTTTGTTTGGCTGGCAGTACTCAGGGGTTGGGATCGTGTGTTTCCGTTGTGGCAGCGAGCCGTATTCGAGTCCTGATTGAGAGCCCTTGTGTACCCGAGTGCCAGTTCGTAACAAATGGCGACCTTGCTTAGGATTTTGTGAACAGTATAAATTTTTGAAGAGTTGTACAACATTTGTTTGTTTGTATTTTAGCGTGCATATTGAAGAATATTTTTTTTGTATGGCAATTAGTAAAGCACTTAAGAGACTCCAGTTAATTTAGTAATTAGTGCTTGCATAGGAAGTTTAACACTTTTGTCTCGAGAATTTTTTTGTGGACTTCAGTATGTCGTGCATTAGCACTGACGATGAGCGAGAGATGTCATTTGAAGGTGTGCCGTTAGTAACCAGTGAGGAGGATGCTAGAGTTTTTGTGAGTAAGCGGTACCACGTGACGGAGGAGAGGCTGACTGGGGGGGATGTTTGTGGCTTGCACCTGATAGCCAAGGTTTTGGGCATTTCCAATGTAGCAGGGATGTCCAAGGGGGAGCTGATTTCCTGGGTGTTGCGTGGGCGACATGGGGTTTCGGAGGAGAGGGCGTTTGGGGGGGTTCCTCCCCAGATCCCCTCTCACTCGACTCCCACAGTGCCGTCCACTCAGTTACCGGAGGTTAGCACTCTCCCACAGAGGGATGAGAATTGGCAGATTGGAGTGCCCTCGGGTGTTGCACGTGGTGGTTCCCCAGTTTTTGCCCCCCCTCCTTCAGTAGTGGCAGCTCCCTCTTCCTTCCTGTCTCCAGATATGGTATTTAGACTTGAGCTTGCTAAGATTGAGGCTAGGAAGCAGGAGAATGAGACTAGGAAGCAGGAGAATGAGACTAGGAGGCATGAGATTGAGGTTAGGAGGCAGGAGGATGAGACCAGGAGGCAGGAGGATGAGACCAGGAGGCATGAGGCTGAGCTTAGGTACGACTCAGAGAAATATTGTGCTAAATTAGATTTAGATAAGACTCGTGCAGAGTCGACAGGGACTCGGATGGGCCGTGAGGGCCAAGTAAGAGAACAGTCCTTAGCCCACTTAGTCAAATTGGTGCCGGTATTTAGTGAAACTGAAGTCACAGAATTTTTTAATCGTTTTGAGAAGAAGTGTAGGGAGCATAATTGGCCTGAAGAGAAGTGGGCAGCTCTAGTCTCCTCAAGACTTACGGGTAAGGGTCTGAAGGCTTATGATGCACTGCCTTTAGAGTCTTGCATTGACTACCCAGAATTGAAGAGAGCTGTCCTACGGGTATACGAGTTGCAACCGGAAACATATCGATTGAAGTTTCGGGGTGTTACAAAGACTAGGGAGGCGACCTTTCTTGAACATGCCCGGGACTTAAAAGATGCACTTAAAAACTGGACACGTTCTGAGAAAGCTGAGACGGCAGAACAGTTGACTGAGCTGTTTCTGCTCGAGCAGTTTTATAAGTGTACTGGTGCAGAAATGACTTTAACTATTAAAGAAAAGAACCCAAGAACTCTTCAAGAGGCAGCTGAGATGGCTGACCTCAGGTTGTCGCTAATCAGGGGATGTGAATCTGTAAAGCGTGTTGATGCAGTTCCCAAGGGGCGCGATACTCCAAACCCTCGAGCTCAGGACAATCACTATAGATATAAACCTCAGTTTAAAAGCCAAGATACCAGGACTGAACCAAAGACTACAGCCGTCCCATTACAGAAGGGTCAGAACTCCGCCCCTTATCAGAAGAGACCGATATGGGAAGTGGAATGTTTTCATTGTAGAAAGAAGGGGCATTATGCAAAATCTTGTCCTAGTAAGCTGCCAACTGCAGCCGTGTCTTTGGTGCGCAGCATAGGTGTGGCTGAAATGTCGTCTGGATTTACCCAGGGTAGTTTGCCAGCGGCAGGGTCACAGGCTATGTATAAGACTCAGGAAGGCTCGTCCCCTGTCCGTGATGTCTTTTGCGCCCATAGAGGGACCGGTAGGGTAAGTTGGGCGGGTTGCCAGCATAAGGTGGAAGTTTTGCGTGATACTGGAGCTTCACAGACACTTTTGAAGAATTTCACGGGGCGACCAATTAATGCGGTACGGGTGGTTGTTGTTCAGGGTATTAATGCGACCAGGTCATACCCGTTGGTGCGTGTGGAGCTGGAAGTTGATGGTGTGATTAAGGACTTAGATGTTGGGATCGTTGAGAAATTGCCAGTGGAGGGCGTCGACCTTCTTCTCGACTTTGCGGTGCCTACTTTAGACGTTCCACCCTTAGTCATTGCCGAGAGGCCGCCCGACGTGAGTAGGGAGGAACAAGAGTGGGTAGTGAGTTGTCAATACCAACAGATGGCATGTGTGGTAACTCGTTCCCAAGCATTTAAGGTATCACAGCCTATTTCCCAGGCCACAGAACAGCGGAGGAAGGGAATTAAGGAGAAGCGGAAGGCTGGGAAAAGTTTGAAGAGTTTAGAACCAGTGGCTCTCCCAAAAGACCCAATAGCAGGACCTTTGACCGAGTCTGTTGTAACTCCAGTGCCTAACACAGTTGATAAAGTAGTGGAGGAGGCAGAGACTCAGAGACAGCACCGTTACCTGCCGCGAGAAAACCGGATGTCTAAGTTGGATGTTGGGGGAGGGCATGAGTTGTTGACCAAGCAGTTAGACATGTTGGCTCCCACAGACATTCGAAAGTTGCAATTAGAGGATCCAGAGGTTTTGCAGTGTACCAATGGGGCTGTGGAGTTAGAAGAAGATAGGGATGCAAAGGCAGGGGATTTTTTTTTCTTTAATGGAATTTTATACCACCGATATCAAGATCCTAAAAGGAACTGGGAGGGCGGATCAGGTACAGTTGACCAGCTGGTCGTGCCAGAGGGCTGCAGGGAAAGTTTGCTTAGGTTGGCTCATGATTCTCCATTATCAGGACATTTGGGTGCCAAGAAAACGGTGGCGGCTTTGGGGAAATTGTTTTGGTGGCCGGGGATGAAGTCTCATGTGCAGTCATGGATAAACTCATGTGATATTTGTCAACGTGTCGGGAAACCGAACCAAGTTATTCCTAAGGCTCCGTTACACCCTATTCCTGTGATTGGGCCACCCTTTAGTAAAATTATTGTTGACATGGTTGGTCCACTCCCTCCCACTAAGGCTGGAAATAAATTTTTGTTAACCATAATGGATGTTGCCACTAGATACCCCGATGCATACCCTATGAAAAATGGAATGGCTAAGACGGTAGTCAGTAACTTGTTGTGGTACTTCTCAAGGTACGGGTACCTGGAGGAGATTCAGTCTGATCAGGGATCTAATTTCACCTCCAACATGTTCAAGCAAACAATGCAACAGCATGGGATGCGAGCAGTAGTATCGTCAGCGTATCACCCTGAGAGTCAAGGGGTGCTTGAGCGGTGGCATGCTACACTTAAAAGCATGCTCAGGTGTTATTGTGCTGACAACGGTATGGATTGGGATCTTGGATTGCCTTATGTGCTGTTTGCTGCTCGGGAGGTACCTGGTGAGAGCCTGGGATTTAGTCCAAACGAGCTGATTTTTGGACACCGTGTCAGGGGTCCCCTTAACATGCTGAAAGAAATTTGGGAGGGGACTGTGCAGCGTTGTCCATTATTAAAGTATGTGCTTGAAAGCCGTGAGCGCATGCTTAAGAGTCTGGAGATGGCAGGTAGAAATTTGACAGAATCACAAGCTTTGATGAAGGACAGGTATGATCGCAAAGTGAGGCTCCGAAAGTTCACTGTAGGACAAGAGGTATTAATTTTGTTGCCTTTGGTTGGTAACCCCCTCTCTGCGAAGTACACTGGACCTTATAAAATTGTAGACAAAATTTCAGACTTAGATTACCTTGTTGCCACTCCAGACAGGAGGAAAAAGAACCAGTTATGTCACGTGAACCTTATTAAAGAGTATGTGAGGCGCCCCTCTGAGCCTCTCACTGTCCCTGTGTTGGCTTGTTGAGGCCGTGGTGGAGAAGGAGAGGGGGACAGTCAAGCTTCGGAGGAGGATAGCTGGGATCAACATGTTTCAGCTGATCAGTGGGCGGGGAACTCGAGCCTAAGGGCTGACGAGGCTATAGCTCATTTGCCTGAGCCGCAGTTTGATGCTATCCGTCAGTTGTTCGGTTCATACCCCACTGTATTTGCTGAACACCCAGGCCTCACTACTCAGGCTATGCATGATGTTGACGTGGGGGACCATATACCCTTTAAGTCAATCCCGTACCGTGTGCCCCCCATAAAACTACCAGCTCTGAGGGATGAGTTGGAGTATATGCTCGGTAGAGGGTTGATAGAGAAAGGCACAGTTAAGTGGACTTCCCCCGTAACACTGCAGCCTAAGCCAGATGGCAAGGTACGCTTTTGTATTGATTTCCGTAGGTTAAACGGTTTGACTCCAACTAACCCATATCCTCTTCCTCGGGTTGATGATAGTGTTGACAAAATTGGTAATGCTCGTTTTTTGTCTAAAGTAGATTTAGTAAAAGGTTACTGGCAAGTACCTTTGTCCGAGCGTGCTAAAGAGGTATGTGGTTTTGTTGTGGACGGGAGTACCTACCGGTGCAATGTTATGCCTTACGGACTTAAGAATGCACCAGCAACGTTTCAGAACCTGATGAATTAAATTGTAAAGGACATTCCAAATTGCACCGTATATTTGGACGATGTAATCATTTATGATGACGACTTTGAGAGCCATTGTGAGCACCTTGAGACCTTGTTCCGGAAACTTAGTGAAGCAGGTCTGGTAGTAAATTTGGCAAAGTGTGACTTCATAAAAGCCACTGTGCAGTACCTTGGGTTTGTAGTGGGAAGGGGACAGGTGTGCCCTCCTCAGAACAAGGTACAGGCTATCAATAAATTTCCGCACCCAACAACCAAGAAGCAGGTTATGAGATTCTTGGGTATGATAGGCTACTACAGACGCTTCATAAAAGGTTACTCAACGGTGTTGTCACCTCTCACAGATTTGTTATCTAAAGACAAAAAGTTTTTGTGGGCACCTGAGTGTGAAAAGGCTTTCACTTTGGTGAAACATTTGCTATGTACTCACCCGATACTCAGGGCCCCAGACTTTAACAGGCCTTTTCAGCTGGCAACAGATGCTAGTGGTGTAGGGGCTGGTGCCGTCTTGCTACAGACAGACAATGAAGGTGTGGAACACCCAGTAAGTTTCTTTTCTAAGAAGTTCAATGTTGCACAAAAGAACTATTCTACAATAGAAAAGGAATTACTGGCGATTGTGCTGTCGCTCAGGCACTTCGAGGTGTATGTTCCAGCCTATGGCCCAGTCGTGGTTATCTACACTATCACAGGTGTGTGGATATGAGTGGAGGAAAATAGGCTGCCCTTATAGTGCAGCCGGGAAAAAACATATTAAAATATAAAAATCATATAAAAACTCTTTCTTTTGATATAGGTAATCGTATAAGTTTGTCATAGCCTATAGACTTTGAGTAGTCCACGAACTATCAAACGGCTGAGCTGCTGTAAGCTCGCTCTGGGAGCATGATATTGTGTCTTTTTGCTATTGTTGGGAGGAGTTATAAAATGTGATTTTTTTTTTTAATAATAAGATGTGTTTTGGTGATAAACTCAGCTTTGTTTTAGTGCCATACGGTCGCTGGGTGTGGGGGGCTTGATGGGGTTCTGTGTTTGTCAGATTTTAGCTCAGGGTTGAGCGAGTAAAATCTTGGGCGAGGTGTGACGCATGTCCACGTGTGAGCATGCTGTACAGAACGCCTAGTCATGCCCCACTCTCGCTAGGATCGTCAGGGCAGGAACTTTGGCTGTAGTCTATGTAGAGTTTCCTAACTTAGTTCGTGTGAGCCGTTGTACTATAAGTATTATGAATATGTATTTTGTTTTCATATGAGTCAACGAGTTCTATTTTATATCATTAGTTATAAGTATTGTGTGTAAAACTTATTTGTAATGATGGGAAGAGAAACAGCCACAGTTAGGTGTCAGTGGGTACGCCAGGCAGGAGGTAGGCCTAACTCACTAGCACTCCTCCCTCCCTCAGTGCTAGGGGGAGCCTTTGTGTATCCCAGAGGAGAGAGAGAAATTACGTAATGGTTGTCAGTGGGCGGTCCTTAGTAGTTCACGTTGGGCTCACTAGAGGGCCGGGTATAAAAGGGAAGTCTAGCCATTTTTTCATCAGAACTCGTTAGGCAGAGCGACTTCTCATTTCCCTTGCTAACTATTTATATTCTTCTGACTGATGGGAACTTTCTCTACTACCTTACATTCTTATTTCCTCTTTTCCCTGCCCTGTTTAACTTCCATGGTCCCGTTGGTGCAGAGCTAGCCAGCCAACGTATTATCGCTTGAGTTCTCACGAGATACTTGCCTATTAGATAGCCTATTTTGGAAGGGTTGACTTAGAATAGGATTGATTTATGTTTGTTGCACTTGTATATGCATTTCCCTGTGTGTTATTATTATTATTCCTGTTTTCTGCTAGTCTAGGTAATGCTAGACTGGGGTAAGGCTTTTCTGTGTTACGAGTTGTTGTTTGATGCAGTGGTTAAGCGATAAACCTGCATACTCGTTTCGGTTCAGTGAAGCCTAGGTTGTCTTCGCGGCTAACTGTGTTGAGTTTATAATTTACAGTGTGTGAGGGCAAGAGCCTAACCACCCTGTATTTTATTAACAGTTTGTTTTTACTTTGTCAAGGAGCCGGGAGAAAACCAGATACAAGGGATCTGGATTTCTCAAAGTGCACTTGTTAGTTTTAACGTAATACTTTAAACAGTCGTGAGGACTTCGCTAGGCTACGAGCCGTTTTTGCTCAGTCACTGCTACCTTTTTGCCTACAGTACCCCAGCTAGACTTTACTCGATTAGTAGATACAGAATAGTATTGAAGCTTTCCTTATGTATGATATTGTTTATGCACTATTGATTTCATGTGTTGCCAGCTTGGCTACTTTAGTGATTAGTGGCCCACGAGCACAATCCGAGTAGGCTATTGCCGTTGCATTTGCGGAGTACTTCCTTTTAATGTTTGCCATTTACTATTGCATATTCTTTTAATTATTCTTATGCCAATTTAAGCCTTTAATAGTATTTAATTGCCAGTGTTTTTGCTTATTGAATTACTGTTCAAAATCCGATACGTACTTCTTACGAGCATCCGAGAAGCATCTAACTTTTTTCAGAAGATTCCTTGCTCGATGCTTAAGGACTATTAATTAACGTAACGTTATAGTGCCGATCCGAAGTAGAGGGTGGTGGACTTCTTAAGTTCATAGTCAAGGGTGGATTACTTCGGCTTCGGCCAACACTATTCTTTTGTGTTGTTGTTTCTTACTTCATTGTTTGATTGTTGACCAGACTAGATAATTCCTGTCTCTTTATTAGTCTGTTGTTGAACACTAGTACCGAGTTCTTGTATACCCCGTTATAGCAGATTGAACTCTGGAGGGTATTGGTGTTTTGTGTTCGGCTGGCAGTACTCAGGGGTTGGGATCGTGTGTTTCTGTTGTGGCAGCGAGCCGTATTCGAGTCCTGATTGAGAGCCCTTGTGTACCCGAGTGCCAGTTCGTAACACAGGTGTTTTTTTAAGCTTGATGGAGGTCTAGGGAGGAAACTAACAAATATATATAAATATAAAAAAGATGCATGCATGAGCAAAATATATACGCCCATCTCCCCTTAACACTCTTGCTGCTTCGTAGTAACCCAAATTTTATACACCTTCCTCCTCATTATGAAGCTCCTAGAGTGACTATCAACATACGTATATCCTCATGTTGTTAACTCGGGTGTCTGGTAATAGGCAAGTGTTTTACAAAGATGGGGGTGAAAGACCTGTGTGCATGAGAGAGAGAGAGAGAGAGAGAGAGAGAGAGAGAGAGCACATTATCAAGTATTATGAAGCTCCTAGAGTGACTATCAACATACGTATATCCTCATGTTGTTAACTCGGGTGTCTGGTAATAGGCAAGTGTTTTACAAAGATGGGGGTGAAAGACCTGTGAGCATGAGAGAGAGAGAGAGAGCACATTATCAAGCATTTGTATGCATATTACAGCTATTATAACGGAAGCACCAAATAATATTATATAATATGTTTTTGTTTATACCGGTATATATTTTTAGCAAAAAGTTGGGAGCGTGCTTGCACAAAAAAAGGAAATATATATTGAGATTTATGAGCTCACTTGTTCTTATTAAAAATGAAAAATGTTTGTTCATGGTATAATATTAAATCCAACCGTGCCAGGCAATATTGACCATAATATTGTAGTATTTAGAGGGGTAATGTTACTGAGCAGTATGTACTGTAAATTCTGCGCTATGCAAGCACTGCCACATGCATTCAGCATGTGTGCAGTATTTGGTCTAAAGCTGATATTTTTGTGATATTATGATCGTAGGGTCCCACAACTCTTACATTGTTTTGTGATGGCATCATGGCAGTGACTAAGAAAGAGCCTGAAATATTGCGAGCCTGAAATATTGAGAGGAACCGGCCTTCAGCCGGGACATTTTTTCTATCTACCGAAAAATGTAAAAATTTATCGTATGTGATATTCCAAGTGTGTTATATAGGTTATGGCAGAGATATGGGGGTATGCATTTGGATATCTATTTGTTCAATAACATTGTAAATATTTGAAGGACTCACAAAACCTGGTCCAATCCTGTCATATATTACTTTAACTACAGTTTGTGTCTCTTCAACTTATTTATGTTTAATTAATTACATTTCTTGTTGTGATAATCAGTCATTAACTATGTGATCAATGCCAAAATCAAGTTTAGCCTTTCCTTGGCGTAGTGGAGTACATTATTTAGATTACCGGTATATAAAGTAATATATGACAGGATTGGACCAGGTTTTGTGAGTCCTTCAAATATTTACAATGTTATTGAACAAATAGATATCCAAATGCATACCCCCATATCTCTGCCATAACCTATATAACACACTTGGAATATCACATACGATACATTTTTACATTTTTCGGTAGATAGAAAAAATGTCCCGGCTGAAGGCCGGTTCCTCTCAATATTTCAGGCTCGCTATCGCTCGCCAGGAAAAAAATCGACATCTAAATGGCACGAAAGGTCATAAAATTGACAACGGAATGGGGCGAAAGGTGTTGAAATCGCCAAACTAATGGGCCGAACGTTTAATAATCTCAAATCAAATGGGGCTTAACACGAGGGAGAAAGGGGACCATAAAAACAGCCCATATCCCCATAAAAACTCTAAACCCTCTAAAAGACCCCAACAAAAGTTGAATAACACAGAAGCAGACATACTATACCGTATTCCAAGTTGAATAACACATAAGCAGACATACTATACCGTATTCCAAGTTGAATAACACATAAGCAGACATACTATACCGTATTCCAAGTTGAATAACACATAAGCAGACATACTATACCGTATTCCAAGTTGAATAACACATAAGCAGACATACTATACCGTATTCCAAGTTGAATAACACATAAGCAGACATACTATACCGTATTCCAAGTTGAATAACACATAAGCAGACATACTATACCGTATTCCAAGTTGAATAACACATAAGCAGACATACTATACCGTATTCCAAGTTGAATAACACATAAGCAGACATACTATACCGTATTCCAAGTTGAATAACACATAAGCAGACATACTATACCGTATTCCAAGTTGAATAACACATAAGCAGACATACTATACCGTATTCCAAGTTGAATAACACATAAGCAGACATACTATACCGTATTCCAAGTTGAATAACACATAAGCAGACATACTATACCGTATTCCAAGTTGAATAACACATAAGCAGACATACTATACCGTATTCCAAGTTGAATAATAAGCAGACATACTATACAAGTTGAATAACTACTATACCGTATTCCAAGTTGAATAACACATAAGCAGACATACTATACCGTATTCCAAGTTGAATAACACATAAGCAGACATACTATACCGTATTCCAAGTAATTATTCCAACACTCCTGAACATCAACCTCTATAACTCACAAACCACTAGAATAATTCAGCTAATATTTCTACCGTTTGGGAAGGGTCAGCTAGGAAAGAGGTGGACATTTACAGTCCATTTTCTCTAGCCACTTATTGATTTTTTTAGCCTACATAGGTTAGGTTTCACGATATGTGGACTGCCTACTTGGAACAGGGTCAGGTCAGGTCATTTTTTTTTTCTTCTTTTTTTCTATGTGATTGAGGGAGGCAAAAGGCATAACTGCCTATAGCGAGTGCCTCCCCCATAGTTGAAAGAGTGACAGGGCCAAAATCAAGGGACGTTCGAGCCAAAATGCCTGGACACACGGAGTTTGAAGCAATTTAAGTCATAGGAAGAGGGAAAGACTGATTCTGGGAGAGAGTTCCAGAGCTCAGATGTTGAGTAGAAGAAAGTTTGAGAGTAACGTTTCACTCTTGGGTTGGAGAGTTGCACAGAGTAGGGGTGGGATTGAGTTGCAAGACGGTTACCACGTGCCCTACGTAAAGGAGGTGGTATGCACTGGGATAGCTCTGAAGAACACTGATTACTATAGTAGCGATAGAATAGCGAGAGAGATGCAACATTGCGGCGGAGAGAGAGAGATTGCAGAGAGTTGGTGAGTGGACGGGAGTTAATGATACGAAAGGCCTTCCTTTCAACTTTGTCTAGGAGAGCGGTGTGAGAGGAACCTCCCCACACATGTGAACAATACTCAATACAAGGGCGCACTATGCCCCTGTACAGAGCAAGAAGCTGTGCAGGGGAAAAGAACCCCCTAAGGTGGTTGAGCACACCCAGCTTCTGGGAGGCTGCCTTAGCAAGACTGGTAATATGGTCCTTCCAAATGAGAGCAGAAGAAAAAGAGACACCAAGAATATTGAGAGAAGATGAAGGGTTGATTTTTGTATAAGTTGAAGAATAAGGGATAGTCCGCTGGGAGATCCTGACGGGTAGATAGATGGAGAAATTGGGTTTTGGAAGCATTAAAGGTATTGGTGAAGGTATTGTGGGATAAACCTTTACAACGGCACCTCGTATCTACTTTCTACTTTTCCTATTTGCTGAAGAGTGTAGAGAGGGGAGAGTGTTGGAGAGAGAGCAAGATATTGGAGTGGCTTTGTTAAGTGTGGTATTAGTCTGTATACGTCGTCGAGGTGTCCCCCGACTGGGTGCGAGCATGTGAAACACGCTAGGACGTACTACCACACCCACTAAATGTCCGCCTTATCTGGGATCGAACCCAGGTCAAGCAGATTCACACGTGAGCTCCACTCCACTCGACCACCGCGGCTCTAAAACCATAAACCCCTAAACAACTAACACGCACATATGCTTACACAGTTCCCGAATAAGGAAGCCCCGGTCCTTACACCTGAATGTTAGACAAATGTTTACATAAGTGAATAGCCACACAAATGTTAACTCAACCACCACACATAAACACACATACACAGGCGAGTCAACACATACAGGTATACACACTGAATTAGTAGACCAGTTGACCAAGGAGTAGTAATGTAGGAGGCTGGAGTCACGTAACATTTACCCAAGGTACACTCAGATGCCATAGTATCTAGCCCACTCTTAAGAATTCGTGGATCCTCTATGTTTTTCTTTAAGCAGTTATAACTATCTGGATTGATTTTTGGATGGAACTTTCTTTTAAATATATAGTATAGTATAGGCTATATAGTTTTGTAATTGATGTATAGAACATTATATTCATAAATTCGTTTCCAGAGATATACTGTACTTCCATATTAAAAAAAAATTCAAGTCCACGAATATTTAAGAGTGGGCTAGAGACTATGGCATCCAAGTGTACTGTACATTCTGAGACACAGTGCGCATGCGTATTGAGGCGTTCTGGCTCAGCGTTTTACTGGCAAGGATAAACATTCTATATTTATGTCTCATCAAGTACTACTATTCGCTTTATTAGATGTTCCTCTAGTATGTCCTTACTCTGTTCCTACTCCTACATACTCCTCCTCCATATCTCCCTCCTCCCACTTCTCCAGTCTCTCCTCCTCCTCCACTCCATCTCTCCCTCCTCCAGTTTCCCTCCCACCTCTCACTCCAACTCCTCCTCCCACACCTTACTCCTACTCCTCCTCCTCCCACTCCTCTCCCTCCTCTCACTCCACTCCTCTCCTTCCTGTAGCAGAATGTTGGTGTGTGATCATGAAGATGGGTGTAAATGGTTATGGTAATGGTGGTAGACGTACAGTTGGCCAAATAAGTGATGTCGCGGCACCAAGTATTTATTTCGATCAATTGTTGGTATCAGCACTATCTAAGCATTACTTCATCGTTTGGAGTGAGATATACAAACATGTTACTATCTTTACATAGCCCTATGCAACATCTGACAGACATTAATGCAGCATACAGCGAGCAAAACGTAAAGACAGCGGCGACACGACTTATTTGGCCAACTGTACGTGGTGGAGGTGGTGGTGGTGGTGATGTAGTAGGTGGTGGCATGTGTGGTGGCTGACTTGTATTCCAACAGTTTAGAGCTCTGTTTGTTAGTTAAAATAATACTTCAGAGGCTTTCAACCCTACTGGATTATTAAGCCAGCTCACAGTAAGTCAAGAACCTCTCTTCAAGTACCTCAGCCCCTTGTAGTTATTAAGTAATTAAGTAATTAACATTAATCCTCCATTACAAACCCCAATGCACTAGAATAAACTACTGAAAGCATATGATCCTCCCGGGATTCGAACTCGGGACACCACACCCAGAACATAAGCATCTAAATCAATACACCACCAACACAGTTAAAGGCTAAGTACACGATCACGATTAATATCCATTTTCGAATTCTGGATATTTATCTAATCATGTACTTAGACCCAACTGCATTATGGATAACGTAATGTTTTAGTGAGAAGGAAGATATAGCTGTGATTGTACAGTGAAAATGTTAAAACCACAACATCAGCCTGTCGAGCTGGGACCAAACCGACTTGTGAACCAACAAATCATCTCTACCCTTCCCTGTCAGAACTATAGCCGTAATTCAGTTACACACTCAAAACTCAATATTGTTGACGGTAAAATTGAATTACGTGAAGCTCTGCATGGCGGGCCCTGTCGTGTGTCATGTTGGTGTATGGTAGCTCCGCACGCAATATATTTCCTTACTTTATCTAACTCTAGGGGTTTCACTTACAGATTAGTTCGGTTAAGTTAGCTTAGTTCAATTATGGTCTGGTAAACCGGGGGGGGGGGGGGGGTGTTAGGTACGGCAAGTAAAAGTATGGATTGAGATAGTTTGTAATGTTTTCATGGATAGACGGCCTTCCTAAGTAGAATGAAAAAGAATGAAGTACATGTTGGTGAATTAAGCCATTGAGAGTGATGAAAAACGCAAGTAATCGGCAATTCAGGAAGACTTAAGGGGAGGCAGACAGTTTTTCTGGACCCCTTCTCCCTAATGTTCAGCCCAACTAGTTTTGAGATTATAAGGCGTTCGGCCCATTAGTTTGGCGATTTTAACACCTTTCGCCCCATTCCTTTGTCAAGTTTATGACCTTTCGTGCCATTTAGGTGTCGATTATTTCCTGGCGAGAGATAGCTAGCCTGCAATTTTAAGAGGAATCTTTCTTCGGCCGGGACATTTTTCTACCGAAAAGTGTACAAATTTATCTTGAACGGGGGTCTAGGGGGTGTTTTTTTAAGTTTGATGGAGGTCTAGGGAGGAAACTAAACAAATATATGAATAAATTAATTAATAGACCAAACAAACGGGCAGTCTCCCCTTTACTGAACACAAAATGGCTTAATATTGCTTGGACGGGGTAATTAAATCTTGTAAACTGTGTAATGACTGGTTATTACGTGGAGGAAAGGGTTATGGTGGTGGAAAAGGGGTTGGATTTGGGTACTGAAGGGAGAGGTGCAATACAGTGATCGTATTATAGACAAACAACAACAGTTTGCTATAGATAAAGCAACACACAATAGACCAGATTTGTTTTACATAATGGACATTACTGTTGTTTCCTTAATCCTTTAGTACTCTGTATTTTTTTAGCTGCCGGTAAATTGCAAAGTTCCCATTAAGATTTATCAGATATTTTGAAGGTTTTGTAGTGAAATATGGTGCTAATTATATAACCTTGGTCTGAATATGATGCAGAGACATAGTGGTTTAATATTTGTCCATTAAGTATCGAGAAATTAGTTGCTATGGGATTCAATTATCGACAGCTAGAACAAAAAAAAATACAGAGTTTAGTTTTCGGACATTTTCATCCAGCAATCTTTTCTGGGAAGTGAGTATCAGGGATCTTAACCCCTTCTGTACCGGCGACGTCTTTTCAGTTTTATTCTAGCTTTATTTAGACGATTTTGGGCAGTTTATATGGATCAGTGGTAGAAAAAAAGGGTTAAGTGAGATAGTTTGAAGACTTTTAATTGCTGGAGGCTCTTTTTTAATATAATCGTCTAATAGTAGCCAGAATATAGTTAAAAGGACGGTACCGGTTCAGAAGGGGTTAAGTTACTCACCTATGTTGCATCTAATTGGAGGTGGAAAGTAATAACTCAAAGCATTACGCCATCAAGACATTTCAAATGCATGCTATATCGACAAGGTAACATTAGTGAAGTTATATTTCACTTATACCTAACGATAATATAATGTCAATTCTTATGAGCGACTTATATTCAATACCTTTTGCTACGAACACCATATCATTACCATTTAAGGGGCTAGTGGCAATTTTTTTCCCCTGTTAATTCATGTATTAATTATTTTTGTTTAGTTTCCTCGCTAGACATCCCTCAAACTTAGAAAACACCCCCTAGACCCCCTCTCAAGATAAACTTGTAAATTTTTCAGTAGAAAAATTTCCCGGCCGAAGGCCGGTTCCTCTTGTAATTACAGGTTCGCTATCGCTAGCCAGGAAAAAAATCAACACCTACATTTCACGAAAAGTCATATTTTCATAGAAATGTGGCGAAAGGTCTTAAAATCGCCAAACTAATGGGCTGAACGTTATATAATCTGAAAACTAAAGGAGCTAAGCATGAGGGAGAAGGTGGTCCAGAAAAACGGTCTATCTCCCCTTAAATGTTTAATTACTCTACTATTTAATAATTTCTTATATGTTGTTGTTCTGGTAAAAGCTCTCCATCCTTCCTTCCCTCGCACTTCATCCTCGGCATCCCTTGAAGGGGAGATGGGCCGTTTTTCTGGGCCCTCTTCTTTCTTGTGTTTAGCCCCATTAGTTTTCAGATTATAAGACGATTTACCCGTTAGTTTGTCAATTTAAAGACCTATCGCCTCATTTTGTTGTCAATTTTAAGACCTTTCGTGACCTTTAGGTGTCGATTTTTTTTTCTGACGAGCGATAGCGACCCTGTAATTGTGGAGGAACAGGCCTCCGGCAATGACATTTGTCTACCGAAAAATGTATACATTTATCTTGAAGTGGGGGGGGGGTAGTGGGTGTTTTTCTAAGGTTGATGGAGGTCTAGGTAGGACACAAAACGATAAATTAATATATATATATATATATATATATATATATATAATACTGTGTATATATATATATATATATATATATATATATATATATATAGACCCCCCCCTAACAAAAATAACCACTGTCCCCTTAAGTTTATAATTATTCTACTATTGAATATATTCCTATATGTTTTTCCTCTCGTAAAAGCTATCCCTCCTTCCATTTACACCAGTGAGGAACGGTGCACGACCAACGCAGAAAAGGTCTCATCTACCAGTCACAATGTCAAACAGATTTGAGATCTTGGTAGAGATGGAAGACGAACCAGAAGAGACCAGGCTCGTTGGGGATTCCATCCTACGAGGACAGGTCGAAAAGTTCTGCGACAGAGTCCCAAATCGACGAAAAAGATTTTGCATCCCAGGAGCTGGACTGGACGACATTGTGGAAGCCTTCGAAGATACCACAAAGGATGCAAACGAAAATACCCTTTTTGTCATCCATGCTGGTTCAAATGACGTCATGCGAACCAGATCCGAAGAGTTGATGGAGAAATATCGCAAGATGATCCAGCACTACAAAAACAAGTCAAGGAATATCATCATCTCAGGCATTCTCCCCAAGATCGACGCACCTGTCAAATTCTACGGCAAGGCCTTCAGCACAAATAGCCGACTAAAATATTTGTGTCTGAAGGAAGAAGTTGAATTCATCTACCTCTGGGATAATTTCTATAACCAGCCTACTCTGTTCCGCAAGGATGGCACTCATCTAAACCCTGTGGGTTCAGCACGCATGGGTCGTCTCCTACACGAAGCAGTCTGCAGCCATGGATAAAAAAATGGCATCCGAGAAGAAGCAGCAGTTACATAAATCATCTAACGCCAAGCAAAAAACAGAGGCAACCGAGGACCACCAGCGATAAGGACCAAAGACAGCGAGAACCGAGGACAGCCATGAACATAAATGTAGATCCGACAAGAAGCAAAAATATTACTAAAGAGCGTTCCGTGAGTTATAAAATAAAAAATTTAAAAGTTTTCTATGCAAACGCTCATAGCATACGCAAAAAAATGTCAGAATTAGAGGAGCTAGTGTTTACAGAAAATTATGATGTGATTGGCAAAACAGAATCTTGGCTCAATACAGAAGATAGAGACTTTTTAGCAGAGTATTCACTTCCCGGTTATGTAATGTTTGAGAAAAGCCGAATAAATAGAAATGGAGGTGGCGTATTACTTTAAATAAAAGAAAGTCTTAACCCTACCCTCTTGTCAAAACCTCAAATTGTGAACGTCGACACATCTCTTGTGCTAATAAAGAATAATAAAGGTACAAAAATAATACTTGCATTAATATACAGACCTCCAGCTCAATCAGTGCAAACTGACCAAGAAATTTACGAACAAATTGCAGATGTAAGTAACTCACAAGATACCGTAATTTTTGGCGACTTTAATTTAACTGTGACCAAGTGGGGCAATACTCTTACTTCACACTCCGTACATGACTTGTATACGAACTTGCAAGAGAGTTCGTTTTATCAATTTGTTCGAACGCCGCCCCGTGGTAATAACGTTCTTGACATTGTACTTACAACAAAAGAAGAATCAATAGAGACTTTGAATGTTGGTGATGAATTCAGTAACAGCGACCATCGTACGATAACTTTCACTTTAAAGTTTACTAGTAACTAACCAAATAGGTAGCATCGAAAAACTCCCTAATTTCAAGAAAGCAAACTTTCATCAACTTAGAGCTATGTTTAAAGAAACTGACTGGAGCTTTTTAATTAACAATAATGACATAAATACATCTTGGAAGTTATTCGAAACCGCTTACCTAAAAGCAGTGCAAGACTGCATACCATCGAAAATACGGCGTCCAGGCCATAATAATAAGCCCAGATGGTGGAATAAAGATATTTCAAACTGTCTGCTTGCTAAAAAAATGTGCTAATGATAGATTAAAATCCTCACAAATGACGAAGAACAGAACGAGTGAAATTTGTAGAGCTACGACGCAAAGTCAAAAAGTTAATTAAGCAAAGTAAAAAGACCATAGAGTTACATATTGCGAATCAAAGTAAAACAAACCTGAAAGAATTCTATAGTTATATCAGAAAGAAAAAAAGGAGTTACTTCAACTGTTCTCCGTTAGTCGATGAAAATGAAGAATACACCAAAGACGAAGTACAAATGAGTAATGCCCTCAATACCTTCTTTGCATCAGTTTTTACAACAGAAGGCCTCCGTGATATCCCTACACCATCGCCGATTCAGATTGATAATTCAGATGTTCTAAGCAATATCACCGTTACAGAGGGAGCAGTATTGAATTGTTTAGATAAACTCAAGGTAAATAAAACGCCTGGACCTGATACAATCTCGCCTAGAGTTTAGAGTTTTAAAGGAAGCTAAGGATGAGCTCTCCAAACCACTGACATTACTATTCAATAAATCCTTGCAGTCTGGAACTATGCCTGATCACTGGAAGCTAGCCAACGTAACACCGATATTCAAAAAAGGCAGCAAATCCCTACCCAGTAACTATCGTCCAATTAGCTTAACCTCAGTTGTATGTAAAATGCTAGAAACGTTCATAAAAGACAGACTCGTAAATCACTTAGAGGAAAATAACATACTTAAAGATACTCAACACGGCTTTCGTAAAAAAAAGTTCCTGTTTAACAAACCTCTTAGACTTCTTCCATGATATCCTCAACCTCTACGATGAGAGTAAAGCTGTAGGTATTATATACCTTGATTTTCAAAAGGCCTTTGACAAAGTTCCCCACAAACGTTTACTGCTAAAACTAAAAGCGCATGGAATACAAGACGGTGTGTTGAAATGGATAGAAAATTGGCTTAGCGACAGAAAGCAAAGAGTAGTCATAAACGGTAAGGCGTCTAAATGGACCAATGTAAGTAGCGAGGTACCCCAGGGATCGGTACTAGGACCAATTCTCTTTCTAATTTACATCAACGACGTAGATGAGGGTACCTGTACAATCTCAAAATTTGCTGACGATACAAAAATTGCAAATAGCGTACTCTCAAAAGAACAAGTTGACGATATGCAACACAATCTAGATAAATTGTCATGTTGGGCCCAAATTTGGCAAATGAGTTTCAATGCGGATAAATGTAAAGTACTACATATCGAATACCTCAATGAGAAAGCAAACTATTCGATGAATGGCACTCAGCTTAAGAATGTAAACAGAGAAACCGATCTGGGAGTAACAATATCGAGTAACCTAAAACCTAGTCAACAATGTTCAGAAGTTGTTAAGAAGGCAAACAAAATAATTGGCTTTATAGGCAGATAATTTGAGCATAAATCCAAAGAAGTTATCCTAACCCTTTACAATTCCTTAGTCCGTCCTCTTCTGGAATACTGCGTTCAATCCTGGTGCCCTTATTACCAAAAAGATATAAACAAGCTAGAACGAGTTCAACATAGATTTACCAAAATGATACCTAGCCTAAAGAACAAACCATACGAAGAGTGTCTTAGAGAATTAAATCTATTTCCTTTAACCCAGCGCAGATTAAGAGGTGACTTAATTCAAGTGTTCAAAATCATCAAAGGCATCGACAATATGAACTGTAGTAAGTACTTCATTATCAACCAATCTAATTACACGCGGGGAAAGGGTTGCAAAATTATTGGTAAATCTTTTAACTCACACGAATCTAAGAATTTCTTCTTCAATCGAGTTGTCAACTTGTGGAATGGGCTTCCCCCGAGATGTTATAGACTGCAGCACCGTTGATTCATTTAAACTCCGCATAGACAAATATCTCGCATCAAACCAGCGACTGACTGCGTTTGTAAATTAATAACTTTATTTTATCCCACCCTCAGTTACTAACCCATCTGTCCCCTACTGACTTCCTAATCCTGCCACGGACATTAGTTCCAGGGCAGTAGTTCCCTTTCCAATGTTCCCTTACCCACTCTAAACCACTGTTTGGACACTTGCTCCTCAGTGTTTTGGAGGACAAGCATCCTAGAAGGGTTACTAGAACTGTTGTTGCTTGATTTCCTTTGATTTCCCTTTGATCCTTCCCACACAACACACACTCGGCCACCCACACACCTCATCCTCGGCATCCCTTGAAGAGGAGATGGGTCGTTTTGGGGGTCCCCTTTCTTCCTCGTATTTAAACCCATTAGTTTTCAGATTATCTATGTTTTATTAATTGCACCACAACACCAAACACCTCCAATGCAATTAATGAAATCATATATGTGATCCACCAGGATTCGAACCCGGGTTATCACACACAGATTTTTAGACACTTTAACCATTACACCACCATGACGGTTTACCCATTAGTTTGGCGCTTTTAATACCTTTCGTCCCATTTCTATATCAATATCAAGACCGTTCATGTCATTTAGGTGTCGACTTTTTCCTGGCGAGGAATAACGAGCCTGTAATTTTAAGACTTGAAGGAGGTCTAGCAAGGAAACTAAAACAACAATTGAATAAATGAATGAATACACCAATAAAACAGCTACTATCCCCTTAACATTTTACTCTCAATATTGGTGGTGGTATTTTTATTTCCACGAAGCCCACGGCTCCACTGTGTGTATTCTTGACTTTAGACGAAAATAAATATAATAATGTTTGCTCACCAACACTCCCGCTCTTGAATATTTGTTTGGTGAGATCCGGGGCATAGCAGTTCATGTTCAGTTATTTTCCATGTATCAATATTATGAAGCCAGAGTAATGGGACAAATATAATTAAATGAAAGAAAATTAAGGGGAGATGGTTCACTTTTTGGCCGATTTTTGCATGTATTCATTATTTTTCTAGTTTCCTCCCTAGACCTCCATCAAATAAAAAAAAAATAAAAAAATCTATTAGATTCCCCTTTTAGATTTGTAAATTTTTCGGTAGAAAAATGTTCTTCCAACATTACAGGCTCACTATCGTTCGCCAGGGAAAAAATCAACACCTAAATAGCACGAAAGGTCTAAATATTGACGAAGAAATTGGGCGAAATTTCTTAAAATCGACTAACTAATGGGGCAAACATCTTAACATCTGAAAACTAAGGGGAAACTGAGGGAGAAAGTGGTCCAGAAAAGTGGCCCATGTCCCCTCTCCGCGGCGCACAGGGGGTTTTCTACAGGGAAAGACTGTGCGCACCTATGATGATTTTGGGACCCATTGCCAATTTCGATAAAAAGTACATCATCGTGTAGGGAATGTTTGCGTGCATCGGCCCATATATATTTGACCCCCCAAAAATTGTCTGGGGGGGGTGGGGGAACGGTCCGTAGTTGAAAAATGTGGAGCGAATAGCACCGCGCGGCTAGATTGTCATCGAGCGGCGAGATTTCCCTGCCGAATTTTCACGCGCCCAGGGGATAGAAGGAGAGGGAGGAGGGGGTGGGTTACCGCGTATTATCACGTATATCTCCTTTTTGAGCCTTTTTGGCTATGTAGAGTATGTATACGTGTGTAGGCCACCCATATAACAATGAATATGCCTCATAGTGACCAAAAATTGCAATATATAAGGGAATTAAAAGAGAATTTTTAGGCGGGAATGAAGATGTGTTGGAGGTTTGGCGGCAATTTATGAGCTGAGAGTGTGGTTTACGCCATACATATCACTTATATCTTGTATGTAGAGCACTGTCATGCTATAATACAGACTTGTACGTATGTATACGTGCCATATATCAAAATATATACCGCATATAGACCAATTCATGCGATATTTACGCACATTATCAATGAGTTTCTATGCGTGAACCAAGGTGTGAGTGAGTTGTGCTGGGAATGAAAGGGGGAGAGGGTGTGTTACGCCATAAATATCACGTAAATCTTGTATTTAGAGCACTGTCATGCTATAATAAAGACGTGTACGTATGTAGGCGTCCCATATAACAAGGAATATACCGCATATAGCCCAATTGATGCGATATTTACGCAAATTGTGAATGCGTTTCTAGCAGACGGAAGCCTGAAAGGGTGGGTGGGGGTGGCTGGGTAGGAGGGAGGCTAGCAGGGAGGGAGTGAGTGAGTGAGTCGTGGAGAGAAGGAAGACAGGCAGATCTCTAGATAGATAGCCAGCTGTGTGACAATTGTGGAGGCGCCCGAGGCGTATTGATGTCTTGGGATTTTGAACCTTATGTCTACCAGGTGTCTGGTGTTTGTTGCCACCAAGAGTTTTACAATAACATTAGTCAGGAATGGATGAGAGAGAGAGAGAGAAACTGAGACATGCGTATGTCGTACGTATAAATGGACTTCAGAATTGTATTTTTATGCAAGCAGACATTGCATTTTAGACACATGTGAAGTACCACAGAAACATGTAGGCCATTGACTGTAAATAAAGTACTATATTATAGACCACCAGCGACGGTGGTCAGTAAACACAGGCAGATTGCCTTTTGTGATAGAGGGCTAAATATAGACTGGTGTCTCCTTACACTTGCGAAAGGGTAGATTGCCACCAGAGAAACGTATACTTATTTATTTACAAGTAATATGCAATATAAATGTATATTCGAGACCTACTGCAATTATTTGTATGACAGTCATGATTATGTATAATCCAATATACGCACGTAGGCGAGACATAAGAAAGCTGGTTGAGCAATTTTAGACACCCACACAGTTATTATTAATTTTTATTTACAATATTATACAATACAAATGTATTTGTGAAGAGTATTTTATCCATTATTGTATATATACAAATTTTGTTCCCAGACAGAGCTGCTGTTGCTGGTGTAGCTGGGGCATAAAGGTGCGGCAGGGGTCACCGCTTGACCGTGTGAAAATGAGTGGAGTCACACTGAGAGGGGCAATTTTGCTGAGTGTTTGGGCAATTTTTGACAGAATAGGGTTATATCATTACTAATTCTTGACAGAGACAAACTTTTATAAACCTTGGCATGATATAATTGATAATCCCATCAATTTACAAACGTAAATTGGTGGGATTTTTTTTTTTTTTTTTTTATATTGTCATTTCGATTGTAGACACGAAGTTTTGAGTGATATTTGGTATGAGCTCCTGTGGCATGGTTGGTAAGGTCGCGGACTGGAAAACTCAAAGTGTGGTAGGGTAGTGGGATCGAATCCAGGAGGGGGTTATGGGGAAGGTTTTATATTGTCTAGAACATTTTTGATAAAAACAAATTTTTACAAGATCATGCCATTGTATTCAAACAATATGAAATATTCATAGAATATATCATATTGTAAGAATACAATGACATGACCTTGTTTTTTTTTTTTTTTTTTATTGTTTTATTTTATTATCTTAGTAGGTTTGACAGGATTTATTGAAACATATTTATTTTTGTACAATTCATTTGAGGTAAGAAAATAATTATATACACATTACTTTGGCTAATAACAAACATATATATTGATATACTAAACAAATAAGGCATATTACATGTAAATCTTTGAAACTTATAAACTAAATAATGAAACATACAATTATATAATGTAAAAGCTATATCACAGGGACATCTTTGGAACTTATACATTATATAATATATATGTTACATTATGAGGTAGCGTTATCAATTAGGTGAGGTCAGGTAAGGTAGGGCGCGAGTCCAGGACAGGGCGGGGCAGGGGGCGAGTCCAGGGCAGGGCACGGGGCGAGTCCAGGGCAGGCCAGGGCAGGGCGACACTCAATAATTCTTGAAGGTGTGGTAGTCCCTGAAGCAGTCACCCAGGCAGAGTGGAACTTTGCACTCGGCGCACATTGAGGTGACTCTTTTGGTGACATGGGGTTTCCTGACACTGGTGCTGCAGACGGTGCACTGCGCCTGCCTGCGACGAGTGCCAAGCATTTCAGTGTTGATAGGGTAGTGTCTTTCGACACCCAGCTGGATGCGGTTAGGAACGTGATCCCCACGCCATGCCGTACGTCTGTGAGTGGTGGTGCCATACTTCTCCAGGAGTTGGTATGAGACGTTGTAAACGAACTCCCGGAATTTCAGCTTCTGGTTTGGGGCCATATCCTTTTTCACCAACCACAAGTTGTAGGCGTTCAGCATCGTTATATCAACTAGGTGGAGGAAGAGCTTGTGATACCACTTCACAGTCTTCCTCAGACACTCAACGCCTGACAGCTGACAGTCAGACTTGTCCACCAGGCGCATTTTCTTGGTATAGTCCACTACCATGTCGGGCTTGTAGATGGTCTTCCTGGTTCGGTAGTGGATTTTGCCAGAATCCACCTGGGCACCTGTGTGGACGGTGGAAAGCAGGTGGACGTCTTGCTTATCCTTCCACTTCAGGGCTATCAGTTTCCCACACTTCTCGAGCTGCTTGAATTTCTGCCCCTTTCATCGCCTTCTTCGCACATGCCTCTCACGGTGTTCCTGGGCCAGGTCGTCTTCTGTAGGTGTGTCACTGGAGGAGGCATCTGTGAGAGGAATGACATCACCTGTGAACTTTGGCATAAACTTTCTTGTCTTTCTGACAGTCCCACATGACCCCGTTTGGTTGTCATGAAGAAACTGGCAGAGAGCAGGAGAAGTATACCAGTTGTCAGTGTAGATGATGTGGCCTTTGCCCAGGTAAGGTGCCAACATTTTCCTGACGATGGCACCTGACATGCCCATGGGGTCATTGGCAGCGGCTCTCGGTATGTCAATGTCAGTGCCTGTGTACACGATCATGTCAAGCACTATTCCAGTTTCGCAGTCACACAAAACGAAGAGCTTGATTCCGAACCTATGCCTTTTCAAGGGGATATACTGCTTGAAAACAAGACGTCCTTTGAAGAGCACGAGCGACTCATCAATCACCAAATTGAGGAAGGGGTAAAAGTATTTCCTATACCTCTCCAACAACATGGTGAACACATCCCAAACTTTCCATATCCTGTCAATCCTGTTAGGATTTTCGTTGTCTGCAAAGTGCATAAATCTTAGCAGCAACAAAAATCTGTCACGAGTCATGAACTTATTGAAAGTTGGGGTCGTGCTTCCAATAGTGTTGCAACACATGCTTGTTGATCAGAGGCATGAGGAACAACAAGGCAAAGAACGTCATAAATTCTTCCACAGTCGTATCCACCCAGCCTCGTATTCTCGCTTTTGGAGAAAGGACGTCCAATCTGCCAAACACCCACCTGTAGTAGGCGTTTGTTTGGGCAACGATGTACGTCATTACCTCCATATCGAAAAAAGCGAGGAAGAAGATCGCTTTCGTTCGCTTGATCGTCACAGGGCCAGTCGTCAGTTGTTCTTGACGTCCCAGGATTGAACTGGGGCACGTCAGGTACAAAATTGACCCCGTCAGACCACTCGAACGAAGGCAGCCCAGGGATCGGAATGTCGGCTGCGTCGCCTTCATCGTCTGAAATATCGCTTCCATGGTCGCGATACAGCACTTCATCATCATCACCCTCCTCTTCACTTGACAGACGATGCCCTTCCTCATTCTCGTCACCGACGTCGGACTCACTCCCACTGTCCACTCCCAAATCCCCCCACCCTTGGTCCCGTGCTAGGGCTTCGTTGTCGAAACCCGGGCTGCCAATGTCCTGTGAATCACCATCAAACAGCAGGGCGGCATACTTTGATGGTGTCAGAGTTTTCCGGGTCACTTTTGCACGTGCGGGAGTCTTATGGACAGGGACAGCAGAGGTGGTGGCAGGGGTGGCGGCAGGGGCAGCAGTGGTGCGTGGCCTTGATGGCAAGATGATGGTGGTGCCTGTCGCCCTTCTCTCTGTTCCTTGGGCAGGGGCGGCATGGGCGGCAGGGGCAACAGGAGAAGCAGGGGCAGCAGGGCCGGCAGGGACACCAGGGCCAGCAGGGCCAGCAGTCGTTTTCCCTCTCCCTTTCCCCTTCCCCTTCCCCTTCCCTGTTCCTTGGGCAGGGGCAGCAGGGGCGGCAGGGGCAGCAGGGGCGGCAGGGGCAGCAGGGGCGGCAGGGGCAGCAGGGGCGGCAGGGGCAGCCGGGCCAGGGGTGGCTGGTGGTGGTGGTGGTGGTAGGGGCACTGTGGCTGGCGTACGGGTTCTCTTCCCTACGCCCGTGCCTTTCATTTTTCCTGCCCCCGCAGGTTCTGCAGCCCTAGGGCGGCCTCCTGCATCGCTGGTACCGGTGGTAGGGGTGGCAGTGGTGGCAGTGGTGGTGGTAGTGGTTGTTGCAGTGGCCTGGGTCGTGGTGGCAGTGTCCCGAAACACCAATGACCTCTGTACCTTTGTCGTGCTTGCACGTGTTTTTCGTGCTTTGGGTGCAGGTGTTTCGTCCTCCGAGCTGTAGGGCGTGTCGTACTGGTAGGTAGGATCTTTAGCAGCCACCCTCTGCCTTCCACGGTGGCTAACACCACCAGAAGGAGGGCTGGTTGTGTCATCAGGGAGCGAGCGTGAGGGACGTGTGGGCTCCATGACTAGTGCGTGGTTACTGGCGCGGTGGTGCTTGCACGAGTGCGGGACGAGCGTTTGGCGGGGTGGTGTCGAGAGTTGACATGTAGTACTATACCCAATAGCCGCCTGGCTATAAACGCGCGGTGTTGGTACGCGTTCAAAAGCTCTGCTCTTAAGAGTCTCCCCGCAGTCCGCCGGGGGAACTCTTAAGAGTCTCCCCGCAGCTCCCGGGTTAATTGATATATAATATAATCTGTACCCACCTTTCTTCCCTCCCCTCTCGTTCTCACACTCTTCTTTCCTTCCCTCACCATTCCTTGTCGGGCCTCTTAAGGGGAGATGGGCCGTTTTTCTGGTCTCCTTTCTTCCTCAAGCTTATCCCCTTTTAGTTTTGATATTCTAAAGACGTTTGCCAAATTAGTTTCTTGATTTTAAGACCTTTCGCCCCATTTCTTTGTTAATAATGATACATTTAGTGTCCTTTAGGTGTCGATTTTTTCCTGGCGAGCGATAGCAAGTCTGTAATTGTGTAGGAAACACCTTCGGCCGTGACATGTTTCTACCGAAAAATTTACAAATTAATCTCGATGGGGGATCTAATGGATTTTTTTGTTTTCAGTTTGATGAAGGTCTTGGGAGGAAACTAAAAAACATACATGAATATATAAAGAAATATACCAAAAACCTAACCACTTTCCCCTTAATGCTATTCCCTCCCCCTGCCCCCCCCCCCCCCCCAAACCATCCCCTCGCCGCTGTCTGGGCCAAGGAATTTCGGATATTTACGACATTTTAATTTATGTTGGTTTATGCCTGTAGTGGGGGAGGGGAAGGGTGAGGGGCACCCTAATTATTTTCCGGACAGTTTATTCGCTGGGCTCGTATTTACGGCGTTTACGCCACTCCCCTAAACCACCAACACGTGTGGAGGAGTTGCCGGGAGTAGGGCCATTCCTTTAAACATCGTAAAAGCTTCCCATACGACCCTTTCCGACCGAGATTGACCCTTATACAGATTTTGTTTTTCTATGTGAATGAGGGAGACAAAAGGCATAACTGCCTGCAGCGAGTGCCTCCCCCAGATTTAAAAGAGTGACGGGGCCGAAATCAAGGAACGTTCGAGCTAAAATGCCTGGACACACGAAGTTTGAAGCAATTTAAGTCATAGGAAGAGGGAAAAACTGATTCTGGGAGAGAGTTCCAGAGCTCAGCAGTTGAATAGAAGAAAGTCTGAGAATAACATTTCACTCTTGGGTTGGAGAGTTGCACAGAGTAGGGGTGGGATTGTGTTGCAAGGCGGGTACTCCGTACCCTATGTAGAGGAGGTGGTATACACTGGGAAAGCTCCGAGGAACACTGATTATTGTAGTAGCGATAGAATAGCGAGAGAGATGCAACATTGCAGCGAAGAGAGAGAGATTGCAGAGAGTTGGTGAGTGGACGGGAGTTAATGATACGAAAGGCTTTCCTTTCTACTTTATCTAGAAGTGCGGTGTGAGAGGATCCTCCCCACACATGTGAACAATACTCAATAGAAGGACGCACTGTGCCCCTGTACAGAGCAAGAAGCTGCGCAGGGGTAAAGAACCCCTTGAGGCGGTTGAGCATAATCGATAAGGGTCAATCTGGGTCGGGAAAGGTCATAGGGAAAGCTTTTACGATATTTAAAGGAACGGCCTATAGGTTAACTTCAAAGATGGTCTAGCCAGTATTTTCTGTAAATAAGAAGACTGGGCTATGAGGACCGATTGAAACGTCATGGTTTATTTTCGTTGTTAATACATAGGCCACGACGTCAACTCATTTAAGTCTGTGTAATACTTAATGGGTTGGATATCATGCATTGCAACAAAATGTTTCCCCACTGTAGACATACAGCACGCAACCATGGCTAGAAGTTTGAATTGAATAAGTTTAGCGCTAGTAAAATATGGACTACAACGTTTGTGAGATACTAACTATTCATTGTATTGTTGGCTGACACTAATTCACACACACACACCCACACACACACACACACTCACTCACTCACTCACACAGTCACTCACGCACTCTCTCACTCTCTATTTCTCTCTTTCTCACACACACACTCACTCACACTCTCTCTCTCTCTCTCATCATACTACTCCTCTCATACTTTATCTTTCTCACACACACACTCACTCACACTCTCTCTCTCTCTCATCATACTACTCCTCTCATACTTTATCTTTCTCACACACACTCACTCACACTCTCTCTCATCATACTACTCCTCTCATACTTTATCTTTCTCACACACACTCACTCACACTCTCTCTCTCTCTCTCATCATACTACTCCTCTCATACTTTATCTTTCTCACACACACACTCACTCACACTCTCTCTCTCTCTCATCATACTACTCCTCTCATACTTTATCTTTCTCACACACACTCACTCACACTCTCTCTCTCTCTCATCATACTACTCCTCTCATACTTTATCTTTCTCACACACACACTCACTCACACTCTCTCTCTCTCTCTCATCATACTACTCCTCTCATACTTTATCTTTCTCACACACACTCACTCACACTCTCTCTCTCATCATACTACTCCTCTCATACTTTATCTTTCTCACACACACACTCACTCACACTCTCTCTCTCTCTCTCATCATACTACTCCTCTCATACTTTATCTTTATTCTTACTTTATGACGTTTTTGCTTATTTACCTTCATCCCAATTGATTCAGTTCGTACCTCACGCACCTATTTATGGAATACAATTATAATTAAGTTTTATCCGTGATCCTCTGTGCAATTTAATGTTTGATATGTTATCGGTGTGTGTGTGTGTGTGTGTGTGTGTGGACGAGCGGTTGTAGGTTTATTGGTACAAATCTCTGGATATTTGTAGGTTTACAGGTACATGAGGTTTGGGGCGACAGTTAATCGGTACACACCTCTTTAAAATACGTTGAAATGGAGTGTTTTCGGTTAGGTTAGGTAAGTTAGGTTAGGTTAGGTTAGGTTAGGTTAGTGTAATTTAGGTTTAAAAATCGAAAAATGTACTCCTAAGCATGCACCAAATTGATATGTACCGATAAACACACAACCGCACGTATGTGTGTGTGTGTGTGTGTGTGTGTGTGTGTGTGTGTGTGTGTGTGTGTGTGTTGTTGTGTGTGTGTGTGTGTGTGTGTGTGTGTGTGTGTGTGTGTGTGTGTGTGTGTGTGTGTGTGTGTGTGTGTGTGTGTGTGTGTGTGTGTGTGTGTGTTGGTCCACGTGTATGTAATCAAAGTGTGCAATCGTGTGTATGTAACAAATGTTGGCGTAATATAAACTGTGTGTGTGTGTGTGTGTGTGTGTGTGTGTGTGTGTGTGTAGTCAATATTTGTAGTGTTAGTGGGTGTCACTTTATTAGCGTGTGGACAATGTGGGAATATTAGGCCATTAACCCATTCGCTACCGATCACATATTTTTAAAATTATCTTATCTATTTATCTAATGTATACATATTTATTTATCTATCTATTAGTGAGACAGAGACACGGAGAGAAAAAGTCACGAAAGCCTTATAATGTATTAGAGTGAAAATGTTAGGTGAGTGTGTGGTGACATAATTACTATAGTCTGTTCATTCTAGGTTGGCCAGAAATCGTAAACTCTAATCTCTGTCACTCCAAAAAGGGCTGGAGCAAATGAGCTGTCAATTTCCACACCTATTCCCTAGCCAAGGCTTCCTATTTGGTAGCAATATTAGCTCGAATACTCTAGTCCTTTTTGAGTTATGAGAGGTTAGAGGTTACGATTTCTGCCCAACCTAGAATGAACAAAAATTAGACAAGGAACCAAGGTGATGTAAAATTATGAGGAGTTATGGCGGTGTCACACGAGAGATTTTTCCATCAATTTTTACGGGCAATTGTTGTCTGGTAGGTTCAAAATACAAGTTCCATAAGAATTAAACTACCTAAAGTAATCTACCTTCGATCTAGTTTCCGAGTCCAATGCGAAAGAGCCTGTAAATAGTACGAGAAAAAACTTGATCATCGAAAATTGCCGGAAAACTGCGCTCGTGTGACATCACCTGAAGAAACTGATGACGACATGCGAGAGAGAATTTTCCAGGGAAATATAATATGATATCGTCAGCCAGCTTGTTATTGTAGAAGATGAAAGTGTAAATAAATAAGAGCAGTGACCTGAATGGGTAGGGGGTGGGGGGTGAGGGTCATTATTCTAGTGGGGGTTCGATTTATGTTCAGTCTGGTCGTGTTTGAAAAGCTGAGGAGGGGATGGGGTTCATAATTCTAATGTGTGTTCGAATTATTTTCAATCTTGTCGAGTTTAAGAAGCTGAGGAGGGGAGGGGGTTCATAATTCCAGTGTGGGTTCGAATCCTTTTCAATCTGGTAGAGTTTGAGAAGCTGAATTTGCATGTGCTGACGTTAAGCGGATATTGCTTAGTTTTTGGTCTATATTGTTATGCTTTCTTTTGTTTAGTTTCCTCGCTAGACCTCCATCAAGCTTAGACAATTACCCACTAGATCCCCTTTCAAAATAAATTTGTAAATTTTTCGGTAGAAAAATTTCCTGGCCAAAGGCTGGTTCCTTCTAAAATCAGAGGCTCGCTATCGCTCGCCAGGAAAACAATTGACACCTAAAGGGCACGAAAGGGCTTAATATTGACAACAAAAATGAGGCGAAAGATCTCAAAAATCGCCAAACTAACGGAACGAACGTCTTAAAACCTTAAAATGAATATGCTAAACATGAGGGAGAAAGTTGGCCAGAAAAAGCGAGTACTATTCCCTTAAGCTAAGAACAATAAACCTACCTAAGCCCTACCGCTATCACTCTTTTTGTCCATTAACCCCTTCTGTACCGGTGATGTTCTTTGCATTCTATTCTGGCATCTCTTTTTTTTTCTTTCATTAATTTCGTTGGGAGGTGTTTGGTGTTGGAGTGAAATAAATAAAATAGATCCAATAGAAAAATATCCTGACCGAAGTCCAATTTCATCTACATTACAGGCTCGCTATCGCTCGCCAGGACAAAAATAGACACCTAAATGGCACACAATGGTCTTAAATCGCCAAAACAATGGAACGAACGTCTGAATAATAGTAAAACCAATAGAGCTAAACATAAAGGAGAAGGAGGTCCAGAAAAACCAACCAAGCATCCTCTTCATCTCTATTACAGCAACTTACAATAAGCGTTGATAGATTAAATAGTGCCTAAATATATATTATTACCACACATAACAAATGGAATAGAAACAAAAATAATCAAAATGTTCCACGATAAAAACATTAAGTCACAGATAGACAAATGGGATAGACAACAAATAGACACAGACAGACAAAAATGGGATAGACAAAAATAGACACTTAGCAACTCTCTGCACTATTTCTCTCTTCGCAGCAATGTTGCATCTCTCTCGCTATTATATCACTAATACAATAATCAGTGGTCCTCAGAGCTCTCCCAGTGTATACCACCTCCTCTACGTAGGGTACGTGGTACCCGTCTTGCAACACAATCCCACCCGTACTCTGTGCAACTCTCCAACCCAAGAGTGAAACGTTGCTCTCAGTCTTTCTTCAATTCAACAGGTGAGCTCTGGAACTCTCTCCCAGAATCAGTCTTTCCCTCTTCCTATGACTTAATTTGCTGCAAACTCCGTGTGTCTAGGCATTTTGGCTGGAACGTCCCTTGATTTTGGCCCTGTCACTCTTTCAACTCAGTGGGAGGCACTAGCTACAGGCAGTTCTGCCTTTTGTCTCCCTCACTCACATAGAAAAAAAAATGGATAGACAAAAATGGAATAGATAAAATGGGATAGACAAAAATAATCAAATGTGCCATAGTAAAAAAAAAGTATATATATAAGTCACGAAGTAAGTAGGGAATCCTGTGAGGAGAGAGCCACCAGCAGCAGCAGCAGCACTTACTGTAATAACGTACTGCCAGCCAGGGATCACGACCAGAGAGGGAGAGAGAGAGAGAGAGAGTGAGAGAGTGAGAGTTAGGTGCTGCAGTGTAAAGGTGAGGGAGTTTCTGAGGCAGGATAACACACTAGGTTGCAATCCAATAATTTAACCCATTCAGTACCGGCGACATCCTTTTCATTATATTCTGGCAATGATTAGAAGATTTTATTAAGCTTTGGAAGGACGGCTACCCAGGGTGTCAAACCGGAGCAATTTGTTTTGTAGATTTGAATGAATATGAGAAGGAATACAAGAAATTTAACTTGAAATAGCATTGTTTTGGCCATGTTAACACTTCCAAATACGGTACATAATTTGATCTATAAACCACAATTTTAACTTTACATATATAATAATAAAGACAACAAAATAAGAACTCGCCCTTCGTTTGACATCATGCGTCTACCCATTAAAAGGCTACACACTGTCTCAATTTTTTTTTTTTAGCTACCATATATCCATCCTAAGCTTCATACAATTGTCTAAATGCAGCTGAAATAAAATGAAAGAGACGTCGCCGGTTCAGAATGGGTTAATATTGATAATAATTCATCATGACAATGGCACAAAGCAATATTGTAGTCGGCCAAATAAGTCAATTCTCGGCACCAAATATAGTTTGATCAATAATTGGTATCAGAAATATCTAAACTATATTAATTTCCAGTGAGATATAGAAACATGTTCCTACTCTTACCCACCCTATTCAACATCTGGCAGACATTAATACAGCACAGAGCGTTCCAAACGCAACGGCAGCTGAGACATGACTTATTTGCGCTACCGTACTGTTGTAATGTTTCACTATGGTCTGTAACGTTAGCATATTATATACTATATTTGTTGTATTACAGTGTGAAGTAAACAATGCAGCCTGTGTCAAGATAATCCCCATATAAAGTTATGTTAAAGTTAAGGGGGGATAGACAGGTTGGGGAGGTGAGAAGTTATGTTAAAGTTAAGGGGGGATAGATAGGGAGGAGAGGTGAGAAGTTATGTTAAAGTTAAGGGGGGATAGACAGGTTGGGGAGGTGAGAAGTTATGTTAAAGTTAAGGGGGGATAGACAGGTTGGAGAGGTGAGAAGTTATGTTAAAGTTAAGGGGGGATAGACAGGTTGGAGAGGTGAGAAGTTATGTTAAAGTTAAGGGGGGATAGACAGGTTGGGGAGGTGAGAAGTTATGTTAAAGTTAAGGGGGGATAGACAGGTTGGGGAGGTGAGAAGTTATGTTAAAGTTAAGGGGGGATAGACAGGTTGGAGAGGTGAGAAGTTATGTTAAAGTTAAGAGGGGATAGACAGGTTGGAGAGGTGAGAAGTTATGTTAAAGTTAAGGGGGGATAGACAGGTTGGGGAGGTGAGAAGTTATGTTAAAGTTAAGGGGGGATAGACAGGTTGGAGAGGTGAGAAGTTATGTTAAAGTTAAGGGGGGATAGACAGGTTGGAGAGGTGAGAAGTTATGTTAAAGTTAAGGGGGGATAAACAGGTTGGGGAGGTGAGAAGTTATGTTAAAGTTAAGAGGGGATAGACAGGTTGGGAGAAGAGAAGTTATGGTAAAGTAAAGAGGGATAGACAGGTTGGGGAGGTGAGAAGTTATGTTAAAGTTAAGGGGGGATAGACAGGTTGGGGAGGTGAGAAGTTATGTTAAAGTTAAGGGGATAGACAGGTTGGGGAGGTGAGAAGTTATGTTAAAGTTAAGGGGGGATAGACAGGTTGGGGAGGTGAGAAGTTTGTTAAAGTTAAGGGGGGATAGACAGGTTGGAGAGGTGAGAAGTTATGTTAAAGTTAAGAGGGGATAGACAGGTTGGGGAGGTGAGAAGTTATGTTAAAGTTAAGGGGGGATAGACAGGTTGGAGAGGTGAGAAGTTTTGTTAAAGTTAAGGGCGATAGACAGGTTGGGGAGGTGAGAAGTTATGTTAAAGTTAAGGGGGGATAGACAGGTTGGAGAGGTGAGAAGTTATGTTAAAGTTAAGAGGGGATAGACAGGTTGGAGAGGTGAGAAGTTATGTTAAAGTTAAGGGGGGATAGACAGGTTGGGGAGGTGAGAAGTTATGTTAAAGTTAAGGGGGGATAGACAGGTTGGGGAGGTGAGAAGTTATGTTAAAGTTAAGGGGGGATAGACAGGTTGGGGAGGTGAGAAGTTATGTTAAAGTTAAGGGGGATAGACAGGTTGGAGAGGTGAGAAGTTATGTTAAAGTTAAGAGGGGATAGACAGGTTGGGGAGGTGAGAAGTTATGTTAAAGTTAAGAGGGGATAGACAGGTTGGGGAGGTGAGAAGTTATGTTAAAGTTAAGAGGGGATAGACAGGTTGGGGAGGTGAGAAGTTATGTTAAAGTTAAGAGGGGATAGACAGGTTGGAGAGGAGAAGTTATGTTAAAGTTAAGAGGGGATAGACAGGTTGGGGAGGTGAGAAGTTATGTTAAAGTTAAGAGGGAATAGACAGGTTGGGGAGGTGAGAAGTTATGTTAAAGTTAAGGGGGGATAGACAGGTTGGGGAGGTGAGAAGTTTTGTTAAAGTTAAGGGGGGATAGACAGGTTGGGGAGGTGAGAAGTTATGTTAAAGTTAAGAGGGGATAGACAGGTTGGGGAGGTGAGAAGTTATGTTAAAGTTAAGGGGGGATAGACAGGTTGGGGAGGTGAGAAGTTATGTTAAAGTTAAGAGGGGATAGACAGGTTGGGGAGGTGAGAAGTTATGTTAAAGTTAAGAGGGGATAGACAGGTTGGAGAGGTGAGAAGTTATGTTAAAGTTAAGGGGGGATAGACAGGTTGGGGAGGTGAGAAGTTATGTTAAAGTTAAGGGGGATAGACAGGTTGGGGAGGTGAGAAGTTATGTTAAAGTTAAGAGGGGATAGACAGGTTGGAGAGGTGAGAAGTTATGTTAAAGTTAAGAGGGGATAGACAGGTTGGAGAGGTGAGAAGTTATGTTAAAGTTAAGAGGGGATAGACAGGTTGGAGAGGTGAGAAGTTATGTTAAAGTTAAGAGGGGATAGACAGGTTGGAGAGGTGAGAAGTTATGTTAAAGTTAAGAGGGGATAGACAGGTTGGAGAGGTGAGAAGTTATGTTAAAGTTAAGAGGGGATAGACAGGTTGGAGAGGTGAGAAGTTATGTTAAAGTTAAGAGGGGATAGACAGGTTGGGGAGGTGAGAAGTCTCTTGAGGGGACTGGTGATTATTTTTTGGTCTATTTATATACATATATATTTATTTATTTTATAGTAACCTTGCGAGACCTCCAGCAAGCTTTAAAAAATTACCCCCTTGACCCCCTTTCAAGTAAATGTGTACATTTTTCGGTAGAAAAATGTCCCGGCCGAAGGCCGTTTCCTCTTAAATTACAGGCTCGCTATCGCTCCCAAGGAAAAAAACGACACCTAAATGACACGAAAAGTCTTAAAATTGACACAGAAGATGGGCAAAAACTCTTAAAATCGCCAAACTAATGGGCCGAATGTCTTAAAATCTGAGAACAAAAAACTAATGGGGCTAAGCTTGAGGGAGAAAAGGGACGACCCATCTCCTCTTAAAGTTGAGAGGGGATAAACAGGTTGCGGAGGTGAGAGGTCTCTGAATAATTAGAGAGAAGTAAAGGAGGAAAGAAAAATGCGAAGTAGATGAGTAAAAGGTGGAGGGCTGTCCTTCTTGCTATTGTTAAAGGGGAGGTGAGCTGGTTTGTCTGGCTCCCTTCTCCCTCGTGTTTAGCCTAAATAGTTTTGAGTTTTAAGGCGATCATTCCACTAGTTTGGTGATTTTCAGACCTTTCACCCCATTTCATTGTCAATATTAAGACCTATCATGCCATTTAGGTGTCAATTTTTTCCTGGCGAGCGATAGCGAGCCTGTAGTTCTAGGAGAAATCGGCCGGGACATATTTCTACCGAAAAATGTACGAATTTATCTTGAAAAGGGGTCTTGGGGGTGTGGGTTTTTTGTTAAGTCTGATGGAGGTCTAGCGAGGAAACTAGACAAATAATACATAAATGAAAAAGTCGAAACAAAAAGTGAACCATCCCCCCTTAAAGGTTTTCCCCTATTATTTTTGTTTGATGATGATGATGATGATGATGGCTGGAGTAAAGTAGAGTAGAATAATTTGGATAGAGGAACAATAAAGCCGGTATCACACGAGCGCTTTTCCCCTTAACATGTATCCTCAACACTGGTCTGGCAGCTTATGAGGTCAACATTTATAGTATTTTGTGCACCTAAATTCATCTACAATCAGTCTAGTTTCCGGTACCAGTGCACAATATTGCAGACATGTTGCCAGAAATATGTTTTGATCATCAAATGTTGACTATAAAAGCTCATGTGTGATACCGGCTATAGTTGAGAAGTGAGAAGCAAAGTAAAAGATAAAAATTACTTGGGCATTATTTTGTGGATGGATGGATGTCTTAAGGGGGGTCACCGGCTTTTTTTGTTTAGCTTTTTCTCCTTTTCTCTCTATCCCTGGCTTGTATCCATTCGACCCCATTCAGCCAAGTGTTTTAAGACGTTTATCCCCATCCAGGTGTCGATTTTTTCCTGGTGAGCGATAGCGAGCCAGCATTGTATGGAGAAATCCGGCTTCGATGGAGACATTTTTCTATCGAAAAATGTACAAATTTAGCTTGCTGCTAAAACAAAAATATATATATGCTGGCTCACTACCGCTCGCCAGGAAAATATTGACACCTGGATGGGGGTAAACGTCTTAAAACAGTAGGATGAATGGAGCCGAATGGATACAAGCCAAAGAGAGAGTGAGAGAAAGATAAAAAAAAGCGAGGTGGGCTCCCTTAATTATGTATGAACCTTTGACCCCCAAGTCAGCCTGTATAAGAGATAGTGTTTTTCTTGCATTATACCATCTTATTACCAATAAAAATACTAAGACTCGCTGACAAAATCAGCTCTCTATGTGCACGCGCGCGCGAGCGCAGAATTTCATTGAAATATTTGTAAAATCATCTTCTCACTCAACATGGTTCAAATTTCCCGCAATTTTTGCATGGCGTATTCTACCTGCATCCCCTACAAGAAAATGATCTAGTTTTACCATATTGCATAATAGAAGGGGCTGAAAAAATTATATATTATATATATATATATATGTTTTTTTTAGCCAACATTTCAACCTATACAATGTCGAATCTTGACAAATATGTGAGATAATGCCATTATCTCTGAATTTTCCAGTTGCTATATAGTCCTATATGTAGTGTGTAGAAGGGGAATGAATATGAGCAATAAACACAAAAGTAGATGATCTCGTAAGTGCCAAAATATGATCTCTGGCAAGCTAAAATCAAAGATTTTCACACACCAAAGTACAATTTTGGAGAGATAGAATGGTTAGTCCTCCTTAGAAAACGTTTTCTATCATGGCGTGCACATAGACGATGGAATTTAATGACCAACTAAAAAAAAAATTCATCAGTGGGAAACTTTGTAGAATTATTTTAGACAATTATTTACCAAAATCCATGATATTGGGGCCCCCCCAAGGGGGTGCTAGGATGTCATATGGGTGTTTATGCCCTCATATGATCATTTCTATTGCTTACAGAAGCCCTTTAGACTACAGACACAAAACAAATATTTGGGTGGGTGAAAGATTTGTTTTTTAGTTTTTCGGGGGTCGAGGTCGAACCCCTGGCCCGGGGGGTTATGGATGCGATATGTCTTTTTGTTCCCTCCTATGCTATTCTCCTATGTTGAAAGAAGCATTATAGAACAAGAACAACAAAATTAGAAATTTGATTTCTGGGCTCAGCGAAGGTTCAGCCTCCTCTTTTAACCCGGGAACGGCGGCAAAGCTCTTAAGAGGTTTTACTTGCCGACGGCGGCAAAGCTCTTAAGAGGGAGGCCTAAAAATACCATTTAAAAAGCACTAAACAATTTTTTTTTTTTTTTTTTTTTTTTTTCCTATACCTCATATCACTCCTCCACATCCCCTCCTTCCTCCCTTTCCCCTCCCCCTTCAATTATCACCTATTTTCCCTGTTATCCCCTAATTTGTTGGTATATTTTTGTGCTAACATTAGCAAACTGTGTGGGGGATGTGCTTATGTGCCTAGCAGGTGTGTTACACAAGCGAGTGTGTGTATGAGTAGGCTCAGTGTGGCTTGAGGCCTCGTGGAGGGAGGGGTTGCCTCAATTTTCTCCAAAATTCATGAATGGGCTGGTTCATCTATATTCGCGATTTTGACCAGAAAAATTATATTTTCACTGGTTTGCTTGTTGTTACAGGTTACTATCTTCATAGTGAAGGTAAAATAGGCTCATATGAATAGGTAATAACGATATTTATCGTAAAATGACGATTATAGGCCTGAATGGAGCCCATATGCTCACCCATGGGGAGCTAGTTCATTACCCCCCCTCGCCGTTCCCGGGTTAAAGGCTATTGATGAATCATGTTCAGGAGTTGAAACATAATTTGCATAAACTAAATCACAATAATCACTCCAATATCAAACGCTAATACAAATAGTACATGTTTATTTATAATAACGATACAGAGCAAATATTATATCAATGGAAATATGTTGCGAGTGATGCGATATATAACGAGTACAAAAAAATAAAAAATAAATAAATAAATACATAAATAAATACACATCAATACACTTTCATGTATTTCACTCCATTTTTAAGAGGGAATGGGTCACTTTTTGGTAGATTTTTTTTTTTTTCATTTATTCATTATTTTTCTAGTTTCCTCCTTAGACGAAATCAAGCTTAAACAAAAAAAACATCTATTAGATCCCCCTTCTAGATTATTTTGTACATTTGTCGGTAGAAAAATGCTTCTTTCAAAATTACAGACTCACTATCGTTCGCCAGGAAAACAAATCGACAAATAAATAGGGCGAATGGTCTAAAAATCGACAAACTATTGGGTTAAACGTCTTAAGATCAGAAAACTAATGGGGATAAGTATGAGGGAGAAAGGGGACCAGAAAAACGGCCCATCTCCCCTTAAAGTTCACGCAGTTTTTAATGTGTACAAAAGCGTATGACTGTTTTTACATTTCTATTTTAAAAGAGTGATATGGAAGTGCATCACAATATATATTTATGTTGCAGGCGCGGGTTGTAGTAAATAAAATATTGGCATTGTTCAGTACAGTATAACATAATCTGCCACAAGGGCGGCACAAAATAAGGGAGTATTCTGGTTGATCCCAGAAATCTTCTTTGCTTTTACTTTATTTCCATTTCTATCTTTACCTACATCTAGAAACCAATCCCCCCCCCCCATAAGCTTCCAATCCCTCCCCCACACCTCTCCCAAACATTGGACAATAAACTTTTCTTACTTTCCTTAATAAAAGGGGAGGCTGAACCTTCGCTGAGCCCAGAAATCAAATTTTGATTTTTTTTTGTTTTTGTTCTATAATGCTTCTTTCAACATAGGAGAATAGCATAGGAGGGAACAAAAAAACATATCGCATCCATAACCCCCCGGGCCGGGGGTTCGACCTCGACCCCCGAAAAACTAAAAAAAATCTTTCAGCCACCCAAACATTTGTTTTGTGTCTGTAGTCTAAAGGGCTTCTGTAAGCAATAGAAATGATCATATGAGGGCATAAACACCCATATGACATCCCTAGCATCCCCTTGGGTGGGCCCCAATATCATGGATTTTGGTAAATAATTGTCTAAAATAATTCTACAAAGTTTCCCACTGATGAAAAGTTTGTTTAGTTGGTCATTAAATTCCATCGTCTATGTGCGCGCCATGATAGAAAACGTTTTCTAAGGAGGACTAACTATTCTATCTCTCCAAAATTGTACTTTGGTGTGTGAAAATATTTTATTTTAGCTTGCCAGAGATCATATTTTGGCACTTACGAGATCATCTACTTATGTGTTTATTGCTCAAATTCATTCCCCTTCTACACACTATATATAGGACTATATAGCAACTGGAAAATGCAGAGATAATGGCATTATCTCACATATTTGTCAAGATTCGACATTGTTTAGGTTGAAATGTTGGCTAAAAAAAACATATATATATATATAATATATATTTTGTTCAGCCCCTTCTATTATGCAATATGGTATAACTAGATCATTTTCTTGTAGGGGATGCAGGTAGAATACGCCATGCAAAAATTGCGGGAAATTTGAACCATTTTGAGTGAGAAGATGATTTTACAATATTTCAATGAAATTCTGCGCTCGCGCACGCGCACATAGAGAGCTGATTTTTTTCAGCGAGTCTTAGTATTTCCATTGGTAATAAGATGGTATAATGCAAGAAATACACTATCTCTTATACAGGCTGACTTGGGGGTCAAAGGTTCAGCCTCCCCTTCTTAAATTTATTTAAGGGGGAAGAGTTTATTTATTGGTCGATATATTGATTTAATAATATATATATATATATCATTACATCCACAAACGTCCTTAACATCTAACCACATACACAATAAAGTGTAGGGATAATAAATGATGAATGATTGCAACTGCCGGGAATCATACCCGGGACCCACAAACAGGACGACAGTGCTCTACCACTGGGCTGCCAAGAAGGTTATAAGTTTAGCCCACACTCTTCGTACATATACCTTGTCGATATATAGGAACATGTACTAATGTCGTAATGACATAAAATAATGTTGTGTTAATTGACATTGCTTTCATATATATATATATATATATATATATATATATATATATATATATATATATATATAATTTATTTATATATTATTCTATTATTTTTGTAGTTTCCTCCTTAGAACTCCATCAAGCTAAAAAAAAAAAAAAAAAATACCAAAGATCTCTCTTCTAGATAAATGTGTAAATTTTTCGCCATACTAGTGTCTTTAGGGGAGATTTTCACTTAAGGGAATATTTTTCGAACCTGCTTGTCCCTCATGTTTAACCCCATTAGTTTTGAGAATTTAAGACGTTTGCCCTGTTTTTTTTGGCAGTTATAAGACAGTTCAACCAAATTCTGTCAATTTTAAGACCTTTCCTGCCATTTTGGTGTCGATTTTTTCCTGGAGAGCGATAGCGAGCCTGTAATTTACTAGAAGGCCGGGTAATTTTTCTACCGAAAAATGTACAAATTTATATTGAAGGGGCGGTCTTGTGGGTATTTTTATTAAAACTTGATTGGGGTCTAAGAAGCAAACTAAAAATCTCCCCTTAACCCTTATTGTACCGGTGACGTCTTTTTAATTTTATTTCAGCTACATCTAGACGATTTTATGAAGCTTAGGATGGATATATGGTAGCTGAAAGGATAAATAGAGGGTGTGTAGCCTTTTAATGGGTCTGCCTCCTTCCCTAAGCTAAATATAATCGTCTAATTGTTGCCAGAATATAATGAAAAGGACGTCATCGGCATATTGAATTAATTAAGTCCATTATTAATACCCTAAATTGATCTCCTCTCTATATGGCAGGATTCTGTTTGTCTGTCTCTCTCTCTCTCGCTCTCTCTCACTCGCTCTCCCTCTCTCTCTAGCTCTCTCTCACTCGCTCTCCCTCTTTCTCTCTTTCTGTCACTCTCACTCTCACTCACTCACTCGCTCTCACTCTCTCTCTCTCTCTCTCTCTCTCTCTCTCTCTCTCTCTCTCTCCTCTTTTCTATCCTTTCCTTCAACTTTCATTTACTATCAGATATGCCATCTCTACTAGAATTAAGTCCGGACCACCTCGTTTGGATCATAAGGTCTGTGTGGCCAGTGTATCTATGTAAATCTATGTAAATCATATTGTAGTGTTTGGTGGTGGTGTAGTGTAGCGTTGTGAATATAGAACGTGGCGATCGGGAGACAGCCACTCAAGATAACTTATTAACTCGTATATACGCTGAGAGAGAGAGAGAGAGAGAGAGCTAAAGAGAGAGAGAGAGAGATTTACAAGAATAAACTGGTCACACAGACCTTACGATCCAAACGAGGTGGTCAGGACTTAATTCTAGTAGAGATGACATACTGTACCCGATAGAAAAGAAGGAGAGAGAGAGAGAGAGATAGTGAGAGTGAGTGATAGTGAGAGTGAGTGAGTATGTGTGTGGGGTTCAAGGAGGTGCTTTAGTAGATTAATTGATGTAGTTTATAGTAGTTAAAGGGGTAGTGCTTGGTTTTTGATCTACAGTATATATAGGCCTGTATTTATTTATTTATTTTTGAGTTTCCTCGTTAGACCTCCATCAAGCTTAAAATAGCACCCCCAGACCCCCTTTCAAGATAAATTTGTACATTTTTCGGTAGAAAAATGTCCCGGCCGAAGGCCGCTTCCTTAAAAATTGACAGGCTCGCCATCGCTCGCCATGAAAACATCGACACCTAAATGGCACGAAAGGTATTAACATTGACGAAGAAATGGGGTGAAAGGTCTTAAAATCAACAAACTAACGGCACGAAAATCTTAAAACCTCAAAACTAATATGCTAAACATGAGGGAGAAGGGGGTCCATAAAAAGCGAGTACTCCCTCCTTAAAGGGGGTATCCCACTGTGCGATTTTGCGATGACGAACGCCCAGCGACATAGGGCGATAAGATATTTTTGTCTATGTTCCAAAAATCTCCCTATTCGATCGAACATTCTCCCATTGGCGCCAAAATCGCAGAATGGTCGCCGTAGAGTCGCCCATATCCCCCCAGATTCGCCGTAGATTTTGAGCATACCTAAAAAACGGTTGCGAATTCAAAATGTGGGCGAATGTTGTGCGACATTCGCCCTTTGCCTCACATCCTTCGCCATAGGTCTCACTACATTCTTACAATTCTGACCCTTGTCTCCCTAATCGCCAGTACCGTTGAATATGTGCGAATGTTGAGAATGTTGGGCAAAAAAACGAATGTTGTGAGAATTAAGAGCGAATATTGGGCGAACATGGCGATTGTTGGTGGATGACCGCCGACCTTTGGACCGAATATGGCGATTTTCCATTATTGGCAACGCTGCTAGTAGGCGAATATGGTCGATAAGGGCGAGTACTCTGCGGCGAATGTGTGATTGTAGTAAGTTTTTCGACGAATATCAGCTAATGCAACGCGAAAAATGGGCGAAATTGGTCGACTGTGGGCGAATGTAGGTTGAATGTAGGTCCAGAAATCATGTTGTTGACGCCGCGACAAGTCAAACACTATCTACGGGCACTCCCATTTCACACCCATATATAAACAACAGTCCGCTGGTCAGGTCATTTACACAGTACTATTCAAGGCGATCGCACGTATTTTTGTACACTCGTCCACGCTCTCGTTTTCAAAGCATTCATCATGCCAAAACCTAAAACCAAAGGTACAAAGACATTGAAAAAAGTCCCAAAGAAACCTACAGACAAGGGAAGGAAAAATGACCCACCAAAAGACATGACACCCCCAGAGCCAATAACAAGCACCAGCAGGGAAGGAAATCTTACTTCATCCACTTCCTCGCCCCTGTCATCGGCCCGTGCCTCACCAGCGAGGGAAGTGGAGGAAGACAGCCAAGTGGAGCGAGGAGCGGCTTGTGACGCTGAGGTGGAGGAAGAAGATCATCACACCGATTCTACGCCTCCTCCTCCAGGCAAGAGAAACTACATTGCCTTTACTGATGAACAGGAGAAAGACCTGGTGGAATGGTTTAAAGAAAAACCATTCCTTTATGATAAGGGCCTGAGGGAATTCAGAAATAGAGACAAGAAGTAGGCCACCTACGAGGAGAAGGCAAAATCTCTCGATGTAACTGGTAAGTTTAAAACGTCAAAGTGAGTGTTTGTGTGAAACTGTGCAATAATGTTTGAGGAAATAAAGTGTTTTCCATATCAAATAAAATTGACATTGTGTGCGAAGCAATGTTGGTTTATGATAACGGGTTTAATGGGGTGCCAAGGTGTTAAGCATGTTGTTAGTTAAATATATTCTTTATTGCACAGGTCATGCAAACACGCGCGAATTGTGTAAACATTGATTATTTGTGATATTTTGTTATTTTACAATGGTAGTATCTCATGCCCTGTTATTTGTGATTTTGTTTAAATATTTCGTTATTTAACGTACGCATGAACAGTTTGGAGTGACATCGAATAATTGCTGTTGTAATTGGCAGCAATTGTTTAACGTGTCATAGAATTCCAATACATTTCATTATAGACTATACGTTTATAACTCTGGTTTTGTTCTTCTTCAACAGCCCCTCAACTGCGGCTATGGGTGATGGGGATGAAGACTCGCTATGCGAAGTTGAGTAACGTCAAGTCAGGCCAGAAAGCCAAGTACCACACCGAGAGGGAAAAATGGATTCTGGGCAACTATAGCTTCCTGTTTCGTCATATCGCCAGGGTCAAGGGATGCACGAACGAGGAGGTAATTAATCGATGTTTTTTAATAGATATAAACCTTTTAAGATATTTAATACATTCGTCATTAAATGTTTAAAACATATTGTTTCCTACAAAGTAATAAATATCTGGGTATCAAGAAAAACAAAATTGTGTACATACTTTTGTATGTTTTATTAAAACTATTATTTTTATTTTGTTGGGGCTCAGTGAATATTGACAAATATGTTATTCTATGGTTACGCATTTTCATAATGTATTAACATAAAATAGGTACCGAGCAAGCTATAAATTGAATGTCATCTATATTTATAATTTAAAGAGTTGTAATCCATCCATTGCGAAGTTCACCTTCCACCACTTCCTCAGCGAGATACCATATCTGTAAAAGAAATAAGGTTCAATTTTATTACTTTATATAAATCGTGGACAGGTTGATAGACAGGTACCATGAAGAAGTTTTGAACATACTGACGACAGGTATATTTGGGAAAACTGGCCATTTTCATCACTGTGACAAGTGGTGAAGTGTCCCAGATTTCCGTAACAATATACGTGGGGCCAGTAGGTTTGAAACCTGGACATAAATACCTCTCCGTTAACACGTTTAATGTTTTTATTCATGTGCATACGTAATATATTTTGTTTGCAGTTTCTCGATCGCTCACGGCAGAGGGGTGGCGACAGCGACCTTGAATTACTTGACTACTCTGACAAGGACATGACCCCTGCCGAGGACCCCCTGCCACGACCCGAAGGCCAGCTGAGAGGGAAAGGGAAGAGAGGTGTTAAACGAACCAAACCTCCCTATGCATCTGACGACGATGATGTCCTTGTAAGCCCTGAATCAATATTGTGTACCATATATATATATATATATAGATATATAATAGATTATATATATATATATATATATATCTATAGATCTATAT